>CM077213.1:4553002-4750502 GCA_039654625.1 Rhinogobio ventralis | reverse complement strand
GGTATAAGAGCGACCTCGTGTGGTTGCCTTTAGTTTTGCGAGCAGCAAATGCATGAAATCTGTTATCCCAACTCATACATGCAGCCAAACTAAACCATTAGCAGGACAGTGTACATTTTATTAATTTGTTTTATAATGCTTTTTATGCATTTATACTTTAATATAACTAATAGGGAGACCCGGGCAATTTGTCAGTGAATATTTTAAAGTCAGTTTATATATAAACACAAACATTCTTGGCTATAAAAAAGCTGTTATACATATTCACCTAACAAGGATACAGCTTACTGAGTTTAATAGTTTAATACAGTTTAATAGTTTCGTTTTTTTTTTTGGTAGGTTATATTAGTGGAGGTAACAGATTTTATGCATAAAATAAAATACACATATGTGTAACTGGACGTTTGACTCAAACCCTTTTGCGGAACGTTGTACGGAACGTTAGTAGGAACCTTGTAGCTGCTTCATTTTCTGACCGGGTTTATTTATCAGTGACGCCAAACCTGCTAAACCAAACTAGCCTCATCTTTGTTGAATTATTTTCGTTAGAAATCATAAGGTAAGACTCCCCGAGACCTTTTAATTTCCTCGTTTGTTAGTATTTCTTATAGTCTTCACAGAATGAGTGTGCTGTTTGATAATAAACATAATGTCGTTTCATATTGTTGACAGGACATATTAGCAATACTATTTGGCTAATAGAAAGCTTAATGGCTTATTATTTATATTAAATGTATTGCACTTATTGTGGTTAATAATTACAATCTGGTAATATAAAAACACCTTCCACACATGGTGTTATTTAATAATCTATACCAACGGTTTTCAAACTGGGAGTACTGGGAATTTTTCGGTGGAAAGAGAGATAAACTAAATAAATAGGGAAAAAGTAAATGAGTGAGAGGATAAATAAATAATACATCTACAGTACTACAATATGTAGAAAAAATTGAATAATTTAACTTAAGAAATATACTCCAAACAGTACTATAATGTATAATAATATTAACTCACAGTAAATCACAGTATAAATCTACACAAGAAACCTTACATTTTGTCCCTAGCATGAGGCTCATCATATTTGGGGGTTTGTGCTAGATTGAAAACCCTTGATCTATACTATGAGTAACCTGCTGTGTTTTATTGACTTTTTTGTCTTTATTTCAGTGAAATAATCATCTTGACTCCAGATTGTGTCCATCTGTTTTTAAAATGGAGCCAGCATGTCGAAAAGACAAACAGAAACAGCAAACACCGACCCGTGGAGACAGAACGAAACAGAAATCAGCCCAGCAGGAGCTGAAGCAGAGACAGAGAGCAGAGGTGACACTCCCTCTTCATCCTCATATACTGATGATTAAAGATAGAGACAAATTTGATTAATTGGTGCCGGGAAATACTGCCTCGTATGATGGTAAACCAGTTGTGTAATTCACTACCAGTCAAATTGAAATGCTTCTATTTTGCAATGATTATTTTGTATTACAATTTGAGTGAAAGTTTGTTTTTTTTAAAAATTAACCTAAATGTCAGAATGTCATTGTATGTCATTCTTTATAAAAATAGAGCTGAAGAACATGAACATGTTTTGAGAGTTTAAATAAGTATCTTGTGCTTCAGTGGAAACTTCTGTTCAAAGTCATATGATCAGTCAATCATTTACTTGCATTTAGTGACTTTGAAATAGTTCAGACCTAAATATTTCATATTCACGTTGTCATTTCTTTCTTTTAAAAGTAAATACCCTACCGTTCAAGTTTGGGGTCAGTGCGATTTCACCCCCCACCCCTTTTATTCAGCAATGATGCATTTAATTGATCAGAAGTGACAGTAAATGCATTTATAATGTTACAAAAAGAATTCGGTTTCAAATAAATGCTGTTCTTTTGAACTTTCTATTCGTCAAAGAATCATGTTTCCACAAACATATTGAGCAGCACAACATTGATAATAATCAGAAATGTTTCTTGAGCAGTAAATCGTCATATTAGAATGATTTCTGAAGGATCATGCGACACTGAAGACTGGAGTAATGATGCTAAAAAATGAAATTCAGCTTTGATCACAGGAATAAATTACATTTTACAATATATTCACATAGAAATATTATATTAAATTGTAATATTTTAAAATTTTACTGTTTTACTGTATTATTGACTAATCAGATAAATGCAGTCTTGGTGAGCAGAAGAGATTTCTTTCAAAAAAAGTCACGTATTTACTTGACTTAAATTATTCACATTCACATTCTCCATGTATTTAAATAGCAAATTTCAGACCAATTCATCTCAATTTGTTTGTTCTCTGTTTCTGCTGTATTACAGATTTACGCCCTGAACAAAGTCATGACTGAACTTGAACAGCAGCAGTTCGAGGCCTTCTGCAAGCAGATGCAGTCACAAGGGGAATGAGAAGAACTCATGTCAGGGCAAACATTCAAAGGTTAGGGTTACGTTGTATTATTGTAAACCAAATGATAATCACTTCTTTCAGCCCCCGTCATTTCAACCTAAATGTATCCGCGGGAGAATGCATGGCTGTATTGGTGCACAAACACAGTACTTGAATCTGAGTGTACAATCACATCGCAAACATTGGGTAGTATGTATAAAACCAAAAATATAATATTTATCAGAGAACCACCCTGTGAAAAGACATTCACTTATTGTATAGGATGTTAACCATATCAGTTCAGTTTAGTTTTCACTCTGGCATTGTTAATTGTAATGTTATATGACATGCAATGTTTATTGTCCTGGACAAGTATTACATTATGTATGATTGTACAAAGCTACTTTATTGACAATTTTTCGACCTGTTCTGTTTACTGAAGGAAAGTAAGATTCAGTTGTCACGCTTTTAGTTTATCATTAATTTATTTGTGACATACTTTAATAATGGTTAATGTTCCTTTTACCACAAGCAGTTTTTGTTTAAAATTTGTTTTATTAAAAACCTTATCTTGAAAAAAAGTTTTAAATGATTTTCTTCTCTGAGCCTTTTTTTCTGCATTCCACTGTCAGTATACACTGATAGAAAGGCTTTGGTCAAATAAGATGCTTTCTTGCATTTGTGCATGAAAAAACATGTTACATTCTGACCTGATTTTAGATCATTTTGGGCTTTTCACACTGCGCTTAAAGGATTAGTTCACTTTAAAATGAAAATTACCCCATGATTTACTCACCCTCAAGCCATTAGGTCTGGTGGAAGCTAGATATTTTACTTTATTAAGTTTTAAATAAAAGGCCTTTATTAATTACAGAATAGAAGGCCTTTATTAACCCCCCGGAGCCGTGTGGAGTATGTTTATGATGGATGCACTTTTTTGAGCTTCAAACTCATGGGCCCCGTTCATTGACATTATAAAGCTTGGAAACATCAGGATATTTAAATATAACTCTGATTGTGTTTATCAGAAAGAAGAAAGTCATATACACCTAGGATGGCTTGAGGGTGAGTAAATCATGGGCTAATTTTCATTTTAAAGTGAACTAGTCCTTTAACCCTGGGTTATCGTTGCTCTAAACACAGAGTGTAAAACTTCAGCTTATAAATAACCAGGATTAATTGTTAACCCCGGCTATAGTATGAGCAGTGTGAAACGTGAATAAAGATAACCCAGGATTCTGTTTACCCGGGGTTTAGAATGACCCAGGGTTAACTGTTTCAAGTGTGAAAAGCCTTTTAGAGGAGACTGCAGAGCCAATGGGTGGAGCTTGATGTCCATCTGCACCTCACTAGACCTAATGGGTGGAGCAAAAAGTCACACCCTAACCCTACCCACAACCCTGTTTCTAAATATAATTCCACCCATTGTGTTCAGAGAGGGGGAACATGTAATAACTGCACGACTGCTAAAAAGTATGTTCTATATAGTATGAATGTAATCTGGACGTACTACATTTGCCATGTTGTCAGTATCATGTGACCTACTAGCGTCAGTTATGTCGCTTCAATGACATTCATAAATCCTCTCCCGTGGCCTCAGGGGAAAGTATATTGTCCATCGTATGCACACTTTAGAATCTTAATGGAACCAGTAGGTCATCCTGGTACTTTTTGCCTACTCTGAGTACTGTGAATTCGGACATTATTCTTTTGTCACATACTGTTTTTCGCCTACTATATAGTAGGGTAGTATGCAATTTTGGATGCAGCCATTGCCATGAGTTCCTTTAGACATGTCCCTCTTCCTCTGCTCCAATCAGACCTCTCTTTAATTATAATGAGCAGGTGTAAACATATAGACCAGTTTGGAGTCAACGTCACGGTTACATCATTTGCATCTGCTTGCGCATTTTGGTGGCAGAAAAACAGTGGTAAGTGGAGGAAAATGGGCAAAATCCAAAGAATAAAAGAAAACCTGTCTTGCTGTGCCTTTGTATGTCAGAATCGGAATGCAAAAAAAGATGGTCTTGATATTTGTAGAATACCATCGTCAAAGACGCTCTGTGAAGCTAAACGCAGACATTTATGGGTGCAAGCCACAGACTGGACTGATGAAACCTGAAACCTGCGATGATTAGTCGACCACTAAAGCTTGGATTTTATGTAAACAATAGATCTACATAATATTCACATATGCAGTTCATAGTGGCATTATAGCTTTACAGTTACAGCATGAAATATTTAAACGTATAAAGTTTTATATAGGTACCATTTAAATAACATTTTTAGGCCTATATTTTACTTGCAATTGCGAGTTGATGTCACAATTCTGAGAGGAAAAAGACAGAATAAAAGAGTTTATATTTTGCAATTCTGATGTCTTAGAATTGTGAAATATAAACTGAAATGTGAGGGGAAAAAGTCTAAATTGTGGAATTGTGTGTATAAACTCGAAATTACCGTTTTATTGTTTATTACGTAATCTTCTGCCACCAGGTAGGCTCCGCCCACAAAACACATCATCGCTTTTTACAAAAACAAAATAGGTCTAAACATCAGTAAATAAAGTTTGTAGTTAGTAATTTTTTTTTTTTTTTTTCATAAGAAATTAATACTTTTATTGATGAATGATGCATTAAATTGATCAGAACTGATCATTTATTTCAAATAAATGCTGTTTTTAACTTTCTATTCATCATGGAATCCTGGAATTTTTATTTTAAAAAATGTTTATGATTTTTTGAAGGATCATATGACAACTGAAAACTGGAGTAATGCTGCAAAAAAATCAGCTTTGCATCCTAGGAATAAATTACATTCCAAAATGACTTGCTGAATTCGGAACTGCACACTACTCTTACTATTTCTGCCGTAGAAAGATATGGTAAATGTTGTATGAGTAGTATACTAGTATACGGTTCCAAATTCAGCAACTGTTTTACTGTATTTCTTGATCAAATACATGTAGCCTTGGTGAGCATACAACACTTTCAAAAACAGTGCAAATACACTTGTCAGTTGAATTCTCAGCAGGGACTGTCTCGTGGCACAGAAAACAGCATGTCTGGAAAAAGTGTGCCTGAGGTCTTTAGACGGGTTGGAGCATTTTGGCCATTTCCTCATCAGATCTGTACTTGCCCACTTCCAGTCAAGTGAGTAAAAAAAAGCCATTTGATGCTGCCAGTTTCCATGTCATGTGTGATTTGTGATAACACAAATGTTTCAATGCAAAACCATACATGCAATATTACATCATTTAATGAAGGAAGGTCAGGAACAGATAAATGTTTTGTCACTTGTTTATTATTATCATTTTTTTATGTGGCATGAGCATGATTTTAGACCTATTTGATTTTATACCACATTATAAGATTATAATTGCATATAGAAACCTCATTAGAAGTGTAGCTTGCAGGAGCATATAGAGGTAGTTAGTGGTTGAGCAGACCGTTACTCTTCTAAAATTAGTTCTAAAATAAAAAAAAGTTAAATTAATTCTAATATAGCCAATATAGTTTTTTTAATGCCTAGCATTACATGTTTAACCTACATTTCTTAGTATTACACTTTTTACAGCATGTGCAAAAATAAAAAGCAAGTTGCAAGAAAATCCTTTTAGGCAATAAATCATATTTTTGCTTGATTGGTGTTTAGAGGTCTACGGTGACAGAGCTCCCAGTAACTCTCACTCCAAACCAGCCCTGCCAAAACTTGGTGTCCTGACCGCCATGCTCAAAAGAGATGAAGCGTAGGCCTGGGCCGTAGTCTGTGAACGTGTGGCTCACCTATGACAGAAGTGACAGAAGCTCAAAATTGAATTGAACTGAATTAAAACAGCAGGCTTTATAATAAAGAAATTCTTGTATGATGTAGAACCTATATATATATATATATATATATATATACATATACTATTGTAGAAATATCACATGTAGAATTTAGGTCATTGATATGACTAGTGGTTTTGCATGTAATTTGTTTTAAATGTTCCTATTCATTTCTTTAAAGCTTTTAAATGGGTGTATTATGTCAAACAGGACAGGACTCAGATTCTTCACTCATACCTTTCTCCAAGAGCAGTCGTCGCAGTCAGGGTCAAGGGTCACTTCATCCGGCTTAAACTCAGCGATGACCTCTTTGCTTTCATCAAGTAGGGACACAGTGAGCTTATAAATGCACCCACAGTCTGTACGGCCACAGTACCTAAACACACTCAAAAGAAATGATTGAATGGACAACTTGACAAAACAAAATTCCTGCCATTATGTCCATAACATCAAGGCTTACCAGTCCTCCACATTGACAGCTGGCTGTGCAATATCTAAATTTTCGGGGTCGTAACCCTCTGCCAGCAAGTCAATCACTTGTCTTTTTAGACACGGCCTGGAACAGCGGACAGAAATAGACACACACAGATGTACAATTGAACAACACACACCAAAAACACAAGCAGGGACGGTGTGAGTGAAACACATCCTTTTTTCACCCGGTTCTTTTCAAGAAAAAACACCCTTATTTTTCTCACCCATGTCTATTTAGATACTATTCGTTCTCTCTTACTCATAAGAGGTGCAGAAGTATTTATTGATTAATTCATTATCATAAGCGTGTCCGCAGTCCCCCGGCATGTCCTCGGTCCGCCACTCGTCGCCTCCATTCTCTGTCAACTCCCAGTAATCCAGACCATCTGGTGAAAATACATGTCATATCAGATATTTAGGTGGCTAAAGTATTGATCTGAGCTGACATGTGATGGCAAATGAGTTGTCCTATATCTGAAACTACTACAGCATGATATTTTCTTTTGTGTTATGCATGCAGTATGACGTCAATTTAAAGGTGCAGTAAGTGATTCCTGAGAAACGCTGTTGAAAGCGGATCGGGCCAAGCACAATGTCCACTCATAATAGGGGAGGAGAGAGCATGAGCAAGAGGGAGATTTAAAGAAAGCCTGTAGAAAGAGAGATGGCTGAGAGACATTACAAAAGAGAAATGGTCAGAGGAATGTCACTGGAAAATGAAGGGTTATGATCAGGCAAGAGCTTTAGGATCTGCGTTAATATTAGAAAAGCTTTTCCAGAGCTGTTTCTTTCGTTGTTTCTGCTCCATACGTGGGTAACATTTGTTTTTCCACGTTTCACAGAACCAATATATACTGTTGTAGTAATGTTATAGTAACAGGACTGTTTTGAGAGTCATTGTTTGTCTGGAGCTGGGGGGTATTCCAGAAATCAAGGTTAACTTACCGTCACATATACCCTTAACTCTTAACTCTTATTTAATCCAAACCTTGCTTACTCAAGGTATGCAGGTTCCAAACCCGCAGTCTGAAGTAAGTTAAGTCCGGAGTATGGAACTCAGAGTTAACAGTGACCACACAAAGCCATTCTCAACCGAGCGCTGAATCCAGGACACTATCCATCCTAACTAGTATGTTCTAGTAATCATTTTATTCTTATATTTTAATCTTTCTTTAATCGTTTGATTGAGCTAAAACTTTCATAGATAATATTACTGTTTTATTTTAAGTTTATTTTTTATGTTTAGCCATTTTACTTCCACATTTCTTGTGAAATGCATCACATATGCATTTTATTATAGAAACGCATTATATAGAAAATGTCCAATTTTCATTCAAAATCCTTTAGCTATGGCTACTTACCCTGAAAGATACTTCCATTTTAGGACCTGAAAGTTGAGGTTATCCTCTTACTCGGAGTAAACTTTCCCAGGTATGCGCATTACCTGGTTTCTGGGATACCCCGCAGGTGTGCTGATGGGGACTAACAACCAACTCTTGCTCGTGTATACTCTACTTTAATGTATGTTCATTTTTTGTCCTTCCATGTCATTCGTTTGCCATCTTCGTTTTATTTTTCACTAAGCATTATTTTGCTTCATTTCAGCTATGATAAAGAGATATACACTCTTGCATTGTATGTTTGTGCATTTTGGGAGAAGAACAATGAAGGGAGGGGGGGGTTTCAAATATCAACAGTGCTTCTCAGAAATCGCTTGCTGCACCTTTAAAGAACTTCATGGGATGTTTGTACTTTTAAAAATGTATTTGTCACACTACAAGGCTGTTGTGTACTGCTAAAGGTGATTAAAATGGTGACTAGTTGTTTTTTTCCTTACGCATTGTTACCCAAAATCAACCTAAAAGTTTGAGGTTATCAATGTTGAAAACAGTGCTGCTTAATATTTCTTTTGAAACTGATACATTTTTTCAGGATTCTTTGATGAATAGAAAGTTCAAATGAACAGCATTTATTTGAAATAGAAATCTTTTGAGACATTGTGTCTTTGATAAATGTAATCCATCCTTGCTGAATAAAAGTATTAATTTCCTAAAACAAATATATGTACTTACCATCTCCATCAAAATTTTTTAGAAGGTTTCCAGACATTTTGTTGAATCTGCTTTTCCTGTGAGAAAAAGGGCAGATAAAACTGTGTAAAGAGTGACACTTTCTACAAATAAAAAAACTTTTCAAACTGTTTGTTGCTGTGACTTTTGTAATTTGTATCTTTTAAACATCAGCAATCATTTTTGTCATTCATACGCCTGGGGTCGATTACATTTCCTGGATCCTGCAGTAGTGCTTGAGCATTGGATTGTGCATAAATTACAGCCCACTATTAATGCAATGCTAAAGCCTACAACTTTAACCAGAACCGTTCATTATAAAGCAGTAGTGTTTCTTTTCCTTTGAATGAGAGGCATTTGCTCATTGAAAAGAGTGTACATGAGCTCTAGCTTAGCTCTTTGCTGTAAACTTCAGGGTAAGGAAGAAGTCTCTGCACACTGATAAAGTATACGTATCACAGCATACATATAAAAAAAGCAATGAGTCATATAAATTGTCCAGTACTTACAGTGAGAGTGTGGTGTGTACAGTCGGCCGAGCCCAGTGCTGCGTGTGTTTGGTGCGTTGGAGCTTCCTGTAATCTGATGCCTCTGCAGAGCTTCTCTGGTTGGTAGAATCAGGCACATGAGTCGTCCTGCATCAGCAGCAGTATCCACCCCCGACACTTCTGCACAGCACAGCACAGTGCACATTAGCAGCACAAATGTCATTCAATCTACAGAGAAAAAAAAGCCTTGTCAAAGCCTCTTTTTTGTTTCTATATACCAGGGATGGGCAACATCAGTCCTGGAGTGCTGCTGTCCTGCAGAGTTTAGCTCCAACCATGAAAATAAAAAGTGTTCACTTCCTGTAGGCTATTCCTGCTATATACTTAATTTTTTATGATGCTAAAATCCATGTCAAAAGTGTTAAAGGGGTCATGACATGGATTTTTTTTATTATTATTTTAATATGTTCTTTGAGGTTCACTTATAATGTTAATAAAGTTTTTACACACACACAATATTACCAAAAGTATTGGGACACCCCTCCAAATCATTAAATTCAGGTGTTCTAATCACTTCCATGGCCACATGTGTATAAAATCAAGCACCTAGGCATGCAGACGCTTCTACAAACATTTGTGAAAGAATAGGTCGTTCTCAGGAGCTCAGTGAATTCAAGCGTGGTACTGTGATAGGTTGCCACCTGTGCAAGTCCATTCGTGAAATTTCCTCACTACTAAATATTCCATGGTCAGCTGTTAGTGGTATTATAACAAAGTGGAAGCAATTGGGAACAACAAGAACTCAGCCATGAAGTGGTAGGCCACGTAAAATCACAGAGTGGGGTCAGCGCATGCTGAGGTGCACAGTGCGCTGAACTCGCCAACTTTCTGCAGATTCAATAGCTACAGACCTCCAAACTTTGTGTGGCCTTCAGATTAGCTCAAGAACAGTGCGTAGAGAGCTTTATGGAATGGGTTTCCATGGCCGAGCAGCTGCATCCAAGCCTTACATCACCAAGTGCAATGCAAAGCGTGGGATGCAGTGATGTAAAGCACGCCGCCACTAAACTCTAGAGCAGTGGAGATGTGCTCTCTGGAGTGACCAATCACACTTTTCTGGGGGTTAGGGGGTTGGGGGGGATTATGGTGTGGGGTTGGTGTGGATGAATTAGAGCGGAGACTGTGAGCCAGGCCTTCTCGTCCAACATCAGTGCCTGACCTCACAAATGCGCTTCTAGAAGAATGGTGAAAAATTCCCATAAACACATTCCTAAACCTTGTGGATAGCCTTCCCAGAAGAGTTGAAACTGTTATAGCTGCAAAGGGTGGGCCAACTCCATATTAAACCCTACGTATTAAGAATGGGATGTCATTAAAGTTCATGTGCATGTAAAGGCAGGCGTCCCAAAACTTTTGTTAATATAGTGTATACTATACACAATTATTTTCATCCTTCATTCTGACCCTCTGTCTGAAATAAGCCATTTTTAAGGGGCGGCTCCTTTAAAGGGTTAGTTCACCCAAAAATTAAAAATTACCCCATGATTTACTCACCCTCACATCATCCTAGGTGTATATGACCATCTTCTTTCAGCCAAACACAATCGGAGTTAATATTAAAAATGTCCTGGCTCTTTCAAGCTTTATAAAGGGAGTGAATGGTACCCTAGATTTTGAAGCCCAAAAAAGCGCATCCATCCATTATAAAAGTAATCCATACGACTCCAGAGGGTTAATAAAGGCCTTCTGAAGCGAAGCCATGCATTTGTGTAAGAAAAATATCCATATTTAAAACTTCATAAACTAAAATAACTAGCTGCCAACAGACTTCTGTACGCATTGATTTACATCAAAAAAGTAACCCCTGACCCGACACATGATGTATTAACGAACGCGGAAGCACAGAGGATAGAGCAAACAAAACACCGGTCACGAATTAGAAGTCTAAATCGAGAATTTTTAAAGAGAAATGTTGGAGGATTTCGATATAAGAGGAGAGGAGCTTGAGTCTGCTGCCTAGCCCTATTTGTTAGAAACCCGAAGGGCATCAAAGAAACTGAACATGCATCTGTATACTGTGTCCAGTGTAGACAGCGTTGGTGATTATAATGGGTTCTATTTGCTTTTGACGTGATGCTCACATCCAGTGTAAGCAAATGTCAGCCATTAAGTGATTGAATGCCAGTGGGCGGGGCCTATGGTGCGATGATGTGAAACTCTTTTGCCGCTTTTCCACTACACAGTACCAGCTCGCCTCGACTCGACTCGACTCGACTCGCCTCGCCTCTGTTTGGTTTTCCACTGTGTAAAAGTTGTACCTGTACCTGCTTCCAGATACTTTTTTTCGCCTCCGGCGAGGTTCTGAGCGAGCTGAGGCAATACTAAAATGTGACGTGAAAACACGGCAGACTGCTGATTGGTCAGAGAGAATCGTCACTATTCACTGCGTCATCATTGCACGCGCCAGACGGAGTATCCTGAATAACCCCGCCATTTTTAAATAGTTTGGCCAGAGATTGCGTGATATACCCATTACTATTATCAAAAACAGCATACACTCGATTTCCTCCATTGTCCTGTGTGTGTGGGTAGCGGGTGTGTGTCGCGTAGAAGATTACGTCACGGCAGTTTCCTGCGGCGTCGCTATGACGACCAGGTACTATTGTGGAGGTACTATCTGCAATGGAAAATGGAGCGAAAAGCGAGTCGAGTCGAGTCGAGCTGGTACTGGTAATGGAAAAGCGCCATTTGTCGATGTCTTGTTCTGGAGGAAGTCATATGCAAATGTATTTTCCAGTGTGATGTCACAGATCCTGCACTATTAAAACGAGACATTTTTGGAGCTTGATTAAATAAATGCTTTGTTTATAATGAGGAGGACATTTTAAGCTATGAGACTCCCAAGATGTTTTAATGGTACAAAGTCCTCTTATATGTTAAAAGATCAAGGCAAATTTGATTTCAAATGTCATGACCCCTTTAAATGTTTTTTTTTTTTTCAGTACATTTTGCAAAAATATTTTTGCATAATGGAAGAATGGTTCATATTTGCAAGTATTACTAACACATACAGAATTAAGTTACTTCATTATTACAGAATTTGTTAATTAATTATTAAATTAAATTATTTTATTTGAGATTAGTTAACTGAGACAGGTGCACCTGTACTATAATTTGTTTAAAATGACCCCATGTGAAATAATGTAATACAGTAATGCTAATAACATTTTTGAGATTAATTGAAGTGAATTGGCCAGCTGAAAGACTTTTGAGCTGATCATTCTGCTGTCAAAAGGAAACAAGTTTGGAAAGTGGGAACCTACCGCTTGATTTTGGTTCTTGTTTCAAGGGTTTATAATATTAATGTATAGCTCACAATGGGACATTAAAAAGAATAGTCTAAATCTTGTTGTCATTCGGTGGCATGCCATTGGTTTCTAAATCATGGTGTATTAACACACTGTCATTTAGTGATTATTCAGATCTAATCTCTTTTACTCAGAGATGCTGTAAATGACTTTTTTGGAATACAACTATATCTGAAACATGACTTTATATAACTAAATTGTATTATAAATGAATATGAATTTATTGTTGCTATACGATGTGTTTAAATTTGTAGACTGTAATTATGCGTAATGTGTTTTAGACTGCAGTTTTATGCAAGCAATAAATTACTTTTTTTACTTTTAACTTTTTCTGCTAATATTTATCGCAGTATTTTTCTCTTTAAAAAAATATCTAAACATAATCTGACAGAGTTAAAGTGTAAACTAAATAACTTTTTCTGTAGTTCTACTTGAAATGTAGACACAAGTCAGATGTTTTACAGTAACAAACTCATTTTTGTTTTGTTTGAAAAGTGTATTTGTGCTATATTTCATTAAAATAAATGTCACTTGGTTCGATTTTTTGTTATCTAATGTCATTCTAAGTGTATAATATTCACATTTTTTAAGTGAATATTATATTTCTGGCCAGAAAACTGACCAATAGATGGGTGATTCATATGAATCAACAGGGGGCTTTTATTTTGGCAGATGAGCAGATCTGTCTGTCTGGGTTTCACCCATCACATCTTCATCACATTCGGACATATATCATCACTGTTTTCCACCTCTCCTGCCACTGTCATCGCCTGTTTTTCGATCCAGGATAATTATCTGCCTCTTTACCGTCGTGTGGTCCACTATCTGTGTTTCAGCAGCAGGTAAACGTGAATAAAACACGACAAACACAAACATCAATCACAACAATGTTAGCATGACGGCTAGCCAATTAGCAAGTTCCAGCAGGGGAAGAAAAAAGTGGATCAACTTTTGTTTAAAGACATTACAGTTGGAGCTAGTTGAGGATTTAGGTGTGTAATCTTGGGTATTGGTCATAATTGATGTGTTATGGATGATATAGTGTTATTAAACTTAAATCTGTAGTGCTAGCAGGCTAACTGAGCTCGAGGACTGCCCATCAAAAAGATTAAAAAACATATATTTTTTCAATAAAATAACCCATAAACATAACATGCCTTTCATTTGAGTCCAATCACAGATGTGAAGATGAATGTATAAAGTAGTCGGAGGAGTGAAATATGTTTTTGCAGGTTATTTAACGTTAGGTGTGGACGTGACTCTGTGCATTATACAATCTCATAAATCCCCTTTTAAACTTTTTCACTAGTCTGACAAGATTCATCTATTTAGTGATCGATTAAACTGAACAGTTATTTCAAGTTTTTTAAATAACTGTTTGGACCAGTCAGATGTTATATTGATATATGGCATGCTACATAGCCTATGTTATCATAACTGATAGTATGCATATTATGCATCAAAACAGGAATGTGTAATTCGATATAATTGTATTTTGTGTGTTATTGTCACGATATATCTGTCATGATGTGAGTCGGATATCGTAGAAAATGTGATCATAAACTAAAACAGTTTTTTTCTACACTATAGAAATGGACAACAGCTCGACGACTTGTCCCTTTGACACACAGGTAAAATATTTAGATTTTCTAATTTTCTACCCAGATATGATGTTTTTTTTAATTAATATTATTTTGGATGATGATGTTGTTGTCATCTTAGTATTACTTCAAATACATATATATATATATATATATATATATATATATATATATATATATATATATATATACACTCACCTAAAGGATTATTAGGAACACCTGTTCAATTTCTCATTAATGCAATTATCTAATCAACCAATCACATGGCAGTTGCTTCAATGCATTTAGGGGTGTGGTCCTGGTCAAGACAATCTCCTGAACTCCAAACTGAATGTCAGAATGGGAAAGAAAGGTGATTTAAGCAATTTTGAGCGTGGCATGGTTGTTGGTGCCAGACGGGCCGGTCTGAGTATTTCACAATCTGCTCAGTTACTGGGATTTTCACGCACAACCATTTCTAGAGTTTACAAAGAATGGTGTGAAAAGGGAAAAACATCCAGTATGCGGCAGTCCTGTGGGCGAAAATGCCTTGTTGATGCTAGAGGTCAGAGGAGAATGGGCCGACTGATTCAAGCTGATAGAAGAGCAACTTTGACTGAAATAACCACTCGTTACAACCGAGGTATGCAGCAAAGCATTTGTGAAGCCACAACACGCACAACCTTGAGGCGGATGGGCTACAACAGCAGAAGACCCCACCGGGTACCACTCATCTCCACTACAAATAGGAAAAAGAGGCTACAATTTGCACAAGCTCACCAAAATTGGATAGTTGAAGACTGGAAAAATGTTGCCTGGTCTGATGAGTCTCGATTTCTGTTGAGACATTCAGATGGTAGAGTCAGAATTTGGCGTAAACAGAATGAGAACATGGATCCATCATGCCTTGTTACCACTCTGCAGGCTGGTGGTGGTGGTGTAATGGTGTGGGGGATGTTTTCTTGGCACACTTTAGGCCCCTTAGTGCCAATTGGGCATCGTTTAAATGCCACGGCCTACCTGAGCATTGTTTCTGACCATGTCCATCCCTTTATGACCACCATGTACCCATCCTCTGATGGCTACTTCCAGCAGGATAATGCACCATGTCACAAAGCTGGAATCATTTCAAATTGGTTTCTTGAACATGACAATGAGTTCACTGTACTAAAATGGCCCCCACAGTCACCAGATCTCAACCCAATAGAGCATCTTTGGGATGTGGTGGAACGGGAGCTTCGTGCCCTGGATGTGCATCCCACAAATCTCCATCAACTGCAAGATGCTATCCTATCAATATGGGCCAACATTTCTAAAGAATGCTTTCAGCACCTTGTTGAATCAATGCCACGTAGAATTAAGGCAGTTCTGAAGGCGAAAGGGGGTCAAACACAGTATTAGTATGGTGTTCCTAATAATCCTTTAGGTGAGTGTGTGTATATATATATATATATATATATATATATATCATTTTTGTAATCGTTTAATGTGCAGCTTAAAATAGGCTTGCCTTGTTTAAAACTACGCAATGTATGATCACTGTCACATCGAAAATATGTAAATACATATCATATTTCAGTGCTTTTACTGATTTATTTACCAGTTTGATCTCTGGTAATAACTAAAATCATCAAAGGAGGTGTCATTGGTTTAGGATCTCATTAGCAATGGCTGGCTAACTCATTAACGCATTAGATGCTGTTTAGGTTGATTACATTAAAGGAAGTAGTCTTTTTTTCTGCTTTTCCTCGTTTTCATAGCTTTCATAAGAGATTTATTTTGTTACACTCGTTTTCGTTGTCTTTTTGCCTGTGCATGTTACTAACAAGCCTTTTCGTCATTCGGTCATATTTATTAAATAATGTGTAGTTTTGTCGATGCAAACGCGTTTTAATATATCAAGCGAATTCACATGGGTGTCGATCGTGTAATTGAATGACGGTGATGTGTCGTTTACTCGTAGATGTCAATATGTCGAATATTTACACAGTTGACAGAGCGAGAGCGTGAATGCGCACATTGCTTCACTCCCCCAACCTCTGGTTGGGAAAGTAAAGCTTAGCACTGCTTTCATTAAAGGCACAATATGTAAGATTTTTGGATTAAACCAATATTACTGCGTAATATCATTGCGCCGCTTCCCCCACATGGTACGGCAGCAAAATTCCTGGATTATTACGCAGGAATGAGAGTATAGTACCTAGCCATATCAGTCTAGAACATTGCAACTTTTCATTTTCCGTTGGTGTTAGTACACAATGTAACTACAGAAGAGTCAAGTTTTAAATAAGAAAAATATTGAAAGTCTTTGGTCATTTTTGAGCGAGATTATTACAATAAGACATGCATTATACTGTTCAAGAGTATTATAACCAAACTTTTATTTTGCACGTGAAGTGTAGGGCCCTGATTTCCACAATGCAGAAATCGTGGACGGAATTGCGGAATCCAGTCATAAAAATGGAATTGTCATGGAATTTGTCAAATTTTGGATTAATAAATCAAATGCATGTCAGTGCATTTCAATCAAATCGCGATATGGACTATGTAAATATTAAATGCAAAAATACTATTTAAATATGGATCCTGCGTGTTTTGTGTCTAAGTGTGAATGAATTGTGCAGACAAGCACAGCGTGCTTCAGTAGTAAACGAAACCGCGCGTCTGTGCCATTTATTCCGTGACATTCCGTTTTTATGAATGGAATTATGAATTCCATTTTTATGAATGGATTCCGTGATGCTGTATGCGTTTTCTGAATCGCGGAAATCATAGGGCCCTACACTTTCTACAAGAGGCATATTCAACGAGGACACGCAGGCAGTTGTCATGGTAATGAACATCACAGCAACCGCATGTGCGTCCACGCTGAACGCACATCTCGTATATAAAAAGCATTTTAGGGGGCCCTTGGCTTTCGAGGGCCCAAGGCGGTCCTACGTTTGCCTAATGGTTAAGTCCGCCTCTGTGTTTAGTTAGTCTATTTTCAGGCGCTGCGTAATATTGTTGCGCCTGCTGCACCCATGGTACGGCAGCAAAGTTCCTTGATTATTACGCAGGAATGACAGTATAGTTTCTAGCCATATCGGCATAGAAAGTCAAAACTTTTCATTTTCCGTTGGTGTTAGCACACAATGTAACTACAGAAGAGTCAAGTTTTAAATAAGAAAAATATCGAAAGTCTTTGGTCATTTTTGAGCGAGATTCTAACGGTCTAATCAGATTCAATTATCTATGCTAAGCTATGCTAAAAGTGCTACCGCCAGACCCAGAGATCGGCTGAATGGATTCGAAAACGGTAAAACTCAACTGTTTAACTCTAGGGGAGTTGGAAAATGAGCCTATTTTCAAAAATAGTGGTGTGTTCCTTTAAGTTAAGTTACAAGACTTCTGTAATGAGTTGAAAAAACTACAAATTGACTTGTGAACGTCAATTGATGAATAAATATGAACTATTTTAAAGATGCTAATTTTGTGTATAGAAACAATATAATTTACATTTATTACAAATATACAAATATGTAAGTAGTTTGAGATTGTATGGAGACTCGATTAAACCATTTTAATGGCAGTGTATGTGTGCTAAAAAGTTATTTTTGCATGATTTGTTGTGATTCTCCGGTGGAGATTTCTTTGCAGAATTATGGGTAATGTATTTTTTTTTTTTTTACCATGAATTCTGTTAACAAGTTGAAATAATGTGGCTTCAACAAAAGCAATTACCATCAATTAACAACGTCATAGCTCACAGTCAGTCTTTAATGGGTTAATTTATAAGTTATTGTTAAAGATCAGTTCCTGTAGAGACAATGAATAGGATTTTTAGTTTTGTAACCCAACTGATGCACTGTATAGAGAGAGACAAATACAAGGAAGCCTTTCTATGTTGATTCTCCTGAGAAGTGTAAACACTTTGACTCTGTAATGCATTCAAAACATTGTGCTTGTTTGAACATCATGACCAGCCCAACATACCAGTGACTCAACTAATGGCCTGTGTTTGAGGTGGGACTACCTGTTTGAAAGCAAGCATTATTTTTTGTTGTCTTAATACATTAGGTGATATTAGTGATGCAGAAATGACACATTTCAACAAATGTAATCCTGAGTCATTTTGTTCCATGGTTCACACTTTCAAATTTGGATTAATATGATGCGTAATAGTGTTCTTGTGATTGTGCAAATTGCATGAATATTTAATGAGGCATGCATTGCTTCGTTTCTGATTGGCTGTCTTTTGCTCAACAACATTTAGCTAATAATCTAATGCTAAAAGTGGTGCTAATCCTTTTAAAAAGTGTGAAATGGTATGGCATTAACCTTTTTAAAGGTAAAAAGTATATGCTTAAATGACTACTTTCATTATTGACTTTATTGTTTTTATTGCAGGGCTACAGTTCAACATTTAAGCGGAAACGGACAGTGGAAGATTTCAACAAGTTCTGCACATTTGTGCTGGCATATGCTGGTTATATTCCGTATCCACAGGAGGTGAGTATTATCATGTCTTAGTGATGTAACTGTGAGGAGATTGTGGTAAAAATGATACTCTTACTGTGCTTGTACGTTTGCTAGAAAGTGCTGTCAGTGTTGCAGGGTGAAGCGGCCTTGCATTTCCTCAAGATCGCTCTACGATCTGACACATCCGACCTCCAGAGGTTCCTATCCTTGGCAGTGGTGTAGCACTGGGTGCTTTTTCTTTCTTTTCTTTTTTTGGTGGCGCGACCCCTTATGAGCTGCTTTGCTGCTGACGCTCTTGTTTGATCCACAGAAATGGTGGTGGCTCTTATGTCACGGCCGCTGAGAGACATCTCCCTCCAAAAAAACCTCAGCCCTCCCTCCCAGGGTAAGAGGGCCACTCCAGTCTCCTCATTCTCATCTCAGACCCTGTCTCTAAGTGCCATTCTTCACAACAGCAGTGTGTGTGCATCCACAAACACTTCAGTTTCAGGTCTTCCCTTTAATGGATCCTTCAAATGGATGGAGGCTAAATCGAGGAAACTCTGTTTACAGGGAAATGCATGAGGGCCGATAATAGCTCCAAGTGTTCCAAAACCTAGTGAGCTGTCTGCTGTCTATATAGGCATCCTAACATCTTAACTGCTAGAATAAAGTGCATGGGACACTCAACTCTCAATTGACACTTGCATGTTGTTTAAAATGAAATTATGTAACAAATATTGTGTAGAATAATCAGTTTTGGGTGTCAAGTAGTCAGTGAGGATGAATGACGACACTAATATTGTGGCACCCAGGTAGATGTACTCGGTTAATGATAAACATTCACTGTTAAGCAAATAAAAAAGCAGTGTAGAGTCAAACTTCTTACTTTTATGGTATAAACATTTATTGAAATAGGTGTGTAAAACCTGGGTGTGCGATGTGACATCTTATATCACGATAGGAGTAATTTTAATTACTTATTATTTATATTAAAAAAATCCTTTTAATAAGGTTATGATATCAAAATTTTTGATACCATTGATATTATCACCATTTTCAATATAATAAAAAAAACTAATACTAGCCTAAAAAACTCAAGATACTGAACACAAGTAAACAATGATAAATGAACATAGAAAATAAACTACAATAGACCAAAGACACAAATGAAATGGAATTGTCTTAACTTCAAGCAGTAGTAATAAGAAATACTACATAAAATGTACGGTTTACTGTGTAAATTAAATATACATTTATTCTCATTAAAGTTACAAAAGTCATTAAGAGCAGTTTTCTCTTTTTTGCCGTTTGATTAACATTAATAACGACAGCAGGTAAATTTGGATGCTGTCCCTTTAAGACCGACTGCACAGATCCATTATACTCGTGTTTTCTTTCTCAACTGTTTACGTTCACTTAAGACATAAATTACTGTGTTTACTTGCAAAGACATGGTCACTTTGAAACATAGGTATGTATATTTAACCGTTTAAGCAAAAATAGGCTGCAAAAAGCACTCAGTTCAGTTCTCAAGTGCTCTATGAGCAGCAGCTTTGTGCGCACGTCTCTCAGACAGCGCTGAGAAACGGTCTTTCTGACAGCATGCGCATATAGTGAAATGATATAGTGAAGATTATTTTTATTATGATACTTATTGTACTTCAACAGTTTAATAGTGCAGTGTGTAATATTATGAGGATTTATTGACAGAAATGCAATATAATATAAATAACTATGTTTTCAATAGTGTATAAGTGAACCGTTATGTTTTTATTACCTTAGAATGAGCCATTTCTATCTTCATACACCGTGGCTCCCCTTACAGTGATGTTTCTACAGTAGCCCTAAACGGACAAACTGCTCTACAGAGTGCTAGCTACTCTCTGTTTACTCAGACAACATATTTGTCCTGTGTCGGCCACCGTAGCTTCTCTATGTGCTTCGAAAGTGCCAATCACATTGTTCTCTATAGGGCAGCTGATTGGTTCCTGCTGTATCAGTAGCCAATGAACTCACTGCTCAACATTTCAAATACTGGTCAGCATTTGCTGTAGCAGTTGCAGCGCACTTTCAGAAACCCTCCACCCCCCCAGCTTCACCTGTATAAATCTGCTATGGGTAATTCATGTATGCTATGTTGTCGTGTATGTATTGGCAGTAGCAAGTCCCGTACTTGCTCTGCAGCAGATCTATTCCACAAGACCA
The DNA here is from genome assembly GCA_039654625.1 of Rhinogobio ventralis. NCBI lineage: Eukaryota > Metazoa > Chordata > Actinopteri > Cypriniformes > Gobionidae > Rhinogobio > Rhinogobio ventralis. Next base: position 4,729,657 of record CM077213.1, on the reverse strand, counting down.
AACATAAACATTATCATATCCATTACCATGCCAAACACAGAGTTATGACAGAAATATACTACTTTAGGCTTTTGGTCTGCATTGTTGATTGAGCTTTTTGCAGTGCATTCTGGGTATGCTTTCTTTGTGAAGATCTCTTTGAAGCTAGCACCTTTTGAAACAGCTTGTCCTGCTGTCTGAAATGATGTCTAGGTAGGCAACTAACTATGTTTTGGAACAGCTAGTGCATTCATAATGTGTTTTCACATCCTTTCAGCTCATAGAGTCGGAAATATAATTTATTCTTTATTTGCTTACTACTTGCTTTGTTTTTGCAGGCTACTCAGCACAAAGGAGACATAACACTTCATAGCACACAAATAATGATGGCTTTAATAACAAAGAAACGGTAAATGAGGGTATAAACAAAAGTAAGTGTAGACAGAGATGGACCCGTGAGAAATGCTCCAAAATAATCCACCATTGATGTGGGATCCATGTGTTTCTGAGCTCATTAGTCGTGACCAAGAAAGCTGATTAAGGTTTGACAGCAAAATGAGGAGGAGGTTTTAAATTCTCTGAACATACAGTGGAAGTTCATAAACCTGCCTATGTGCCTTATTTTTTACAGCGTGCAGTCATTCTTGGATTTCATTGTGCAGGCGCTTGCATTTCTGATGACCCGTAATTTATGTTTTTCTTAGGTGGTAGCCATTAACTTTAGGAGTGACTCTACAAGAGCTTTGATTGGCACTTTGCTTCTCTTACCCTGGTTTGTGATAGGCATTTTGTTTTACCAGTCTGTGTCTTTTGGCGTTCATTTACTTTTTTATGTATTGTTTGGCTTTTAGTGCTAAAACACTAATAAATAAAACACTTAATAAAGAATTGCTAAGAATTTCATTATTGTTCTATATGTTCTTACATTTTAGCCTTTATCATATATAACTCACATGGCTACGAAATTTTATTAGCAATGTTTCTGCAATGTTTCCAAAACGTTGGTAATAAAATTTCACAATGAATCAAGATTGAGTAGTGTGTGGGATTTATACATTTTATATTGGACATTTATCCAAATGATTCAGGTGCATGAGGCACTATTTTTTTCTATTTAGACTGCAAAATGTGAAATGTTCCATCTTAGGGAGCTTGATTTGAATTAGGCATTATCATCTTGCGCCAGTGTGCATTTCTTGTCATTACAAATATTGCTCCATAACCAGCAGGATTTGTGGGTGTGTTGATTTCACCGTAAGTCTTATTGAAACATGCAGTGAAGTTATTTGGTCACTGTTTGCTCATCTTCAGACTTCAGACCGATGTTTCAGTCCAAGAAATGTATTGCATTGCTGGTTAAAATTGTGTTTTTTATTGCTGTCCACAGGAGGCACACTTGAGGAACAGCTCTAGTCCTCCTAACAGCACCGGCAGCACTGCAGACAGTGACGGTTGGGAGAACCAGAGGCTGGGCTGTGACCTCTCGTCTCCAGACGAGCCCCCACCTAAAAAACGCAAGAGCTTTGCTGGATTCAAGAGACCCTCGAGTGAGGATTCAGAGCCTCAGAAGCGTCCTAAGTCAGCAGGTCTTCTCCTGGAGGGTCGAACGAAGGCCGACAAGGTGAAAAAGAAGAAGAAGAAGCTGAGGAAGTGTAATGATGAAGAATTGAGGTCTTTCGGTCCATTTAGTACTCCCAGTGCTGAAGGTGAGATTGCCAATTTTGGATGTACCATCAAAGAAGAACCAGAAGATTACCTCAGCATCACTTTACCCACCACAGACATGGGTAGCGACCAGCCTACGCACACTGGCACATGTTCAAAACCTGCCTCTAGTTCACCGGGCACCACAAAGTGCAAAGAGGAGCCTGATATTGGCCGTCCATGCTGGGACGGTTTTAAAAGTTCAGAGTCGGAGGATGTCGAGAAACCCTCACAACCTAAAGAAGAGTCCATAGTCTTTAAAGTTGAAGGTTTTCCTGGTAAAAGGACTGTGGTCCGCCAGGGAAAACAGGTGGTGTTTAGAGATGAGGATGGATCAGGAGATGACGAGGACATCATGGTTGATTCAGGTAAGCAGAAGATTTCCTCTTGTAGTTTGCCACTTTTAAAAGCGCAATCGTATATATTGTATTACAATTGCAATCGCAATAGGGTTCCTCTTGGAGTTTGGCATTGTCAAAAATACGATTGCGATAGCAATCATTTCCTCTTGGAGTTTGACATTGTCAAAAGTAGATTACAGTCATGTATATCGTCAGGACTTGACATTTGCTCACCAGTAGCTGTAGCTAGTGGTTTTCCAAAGTTATTAGCCACTGTTAAGTTATTTCACTGGCTACAGTTTTGACATTGATGCCATGGGGAAAAACTGAGAGTTATTTTTAATATTATCTCATAATTTGGCATCAGGTATATTAGGCTGCTGTCACTTTAAGACCTGACGCACAGATCCATTATACTGTCACACATGCACTTGCTTTCGTAACTGTTTACATTCACTTAAACTTGACTACATGAATACTCGCCAAGACCGGCATTTTGGCATTATTTTGTGTGTATTTGACTGTTTAAGTGCAATAAGCAGCGAAAACAAACTCAATTTAGTATTGAGAGGCGGCATTATGTGCGTGCACTTTGGGGCGTGAGCACAAAATCTGCGTGAATGAGTAAAATTATGCGCAATCCCATGTCGAAATTCAAGCCCTATAACACCAACAATATTAATTTGGAGCAAATGAAACGAGTGAGTGAGGGGAGGTGGGTTTGTGTGTCAACTCGCTGTCTGCGAGATCATGAGAGAGTGAGAGTGCAGCTGGTATTGTGTATTTATTCTGCACAAAATGATTATTGGAAGCATTTTGGATATTTCAATATTGATATGTATTCAAAAATTTATATTTTTGACAACACTACATTACACTTTTTAAAAGGCTACAACTGAAAAATATATATATATATATATTATATATAAAATTCAACCCGCCAAAGTGGCTAGTAGGAGAGACTGCGTTACATGCCACTGCTGAATTCCACACGCATTTGGTGGGTGACGGGTGTTAATATCAGCCCTGTGTATCGTAATACGATTGCGATCGCAATAGCTTCCTCTTGGAGTTTGGCAATGAGTGTGTTTACATGCACACCAGTAAACTGATAACTCCCAAACATCAGCTTATTGAAATAACCAGTTTTCCCTGTTTACATGCACATCAGTAACCTGACAATACAAGTAACCCACTTTTACATGACTTTATTAATAAATCAGGTTATTTGCCTGTAGTGACGTCAAAACATAATAATTTGTGTATCTGACTCTGAGTATTCCATTGGTTATGTCAGTTATAATGCTAAATAAAGCTTGCGACATGTCAGTGGGAACTTTCAGCTCATATGCTCCTCTCGTGCATTTACTGATGCAGAGTTTTGACTGAACCACTTCTACTTCTGCTGCATGAGATGAGAACACATTTTCTGGGTCATGAAAGAATCTGCATTTGTGAGATTTTATTCATTCATTCTTTCTTGCAAAACTCTCGCTCTGTCTGGATGTGCTTAAAGGATGCGTTCCTGTCATGCATCGCACATGCGCACTTCAATAAGCCCACAGAAAGCAGGTTAATGCGTTTACATGCCGCGCAAAATCGGGGTAGGAGGCAAAAAACTACCTGTGTCGACCGGTTTATGCTTAAGCCGTTTATGACCTTACTCCGTTAAAATAAAACGGGTTACCGCGTTTACATGACCACTTGCGTTGACGGCTTATTAAGCATAATCGGCTTGTAAACACACTCATTGTCAAAAGTAGATCAGTCGTATTAGGATATATATATACGATTGCAGTCGCAATCATTTACTCTTGGAGTTTGGCATTGTTAAAAGTAGATTGCAATTGTATATATTTTAATTTGCTGTCTTCCTCTTTGCAGATGATGACTCTTGGGACCTAGTGACATGTTTCTGCATGAAGCCGTTCGCCGGGCGGGCGATGATTGAATGCAACCAGTGCAACACCTGGATCCACCTTTCATGTGCCAAAATCCGCAAGTCCAACGTCCCCGAGACGTACATCTGCCAGAGGTGCAAAGACTCAAAGTTTGACATTCGCCGCTCCAATCGCTCACGAGTGGGCTCTCGAAAACACCTTCTCGACTGATGCCGCTCTTCTCGTTCTGCCCATCCACATATACAGAAACTCATAGAAGTGTCTTCTTGAAGACGAGACTCAGTGAGTACGGAAGAGGAAGGGCTCGCTGACTTACCTGCGTCACATTTTTTCCTGTTTTTAATATTTCTCACCTTCCTAAATGTTTGCGTCAGGCAATCAATACTCACATGATGCATTATTGAGAGCAGATTTCCACCGTACAGACGGTTGGAGTTGTGATGGTACATGCCTGAAGGTATTACACAATCGGAGTTGTGCTGGAAAGAAGGGATTGGGTTGTCAGATTGCACTTTTTTAAGAACAAAGTGGTAGCTAGAGATGCCCCTTTGCACCCATAGCTTTCAAAAGTATGTGTATTTGTTAAAGTATATATATTATATGAAATAACCATAAGATATTAGTTTTCAAGGTGTTTAGACTCCTCATTTTGTGTGGATCTTTTCTGAGACCCCCAAATGCAAAGAGTTCTGTTTGTTGGATAATGTTGATCGAAGTTTTCGTCGGCAGTCACTGATGCTTTGAAGTGAAACATCAGAAACGGTTCATTGTGGTATTTTTATATTTTTTTATTTTTAAAGAACAGGGAAACAAGCAGGTCATAAGAGACTATATATCGTTTTGATTTATAAAGCCTGATCATTTCTGCATTTTCTTCCCTTTTATTGAGCTTTTTGTTTGCATGTTGTAATCTTTGACTAAAAGCATATTTTTTTCATGTCTTTTTTTCTGCAATACGATAATTATGTGAATAGTCGTTACAGGTTAGGGAAGGTATATTTTTACTGGGTGAATCTCAGAATCTTACAAAACACATCTAGGTTGCATTTCACCCCATTTTATATATATATATATTATTTATAATAATATCATTTAAAAATTTTTTTTTTTTTCAGATTTCCAAATTTTCAAAGTATTCTTTTTGGGTATTTTGCTTTTATTCTCAGTGCTGATTCTATTTATATTTTTGTGACTTTTTTTCCATTAAAATAGTCACATGATGCAAATTTTGTGGTGAAATATTACCCGAGCGTGTTCTTGTCAGGTTCTGTGAGATTTACAACTGCCAAAGGGAAGATAATTTTTTACCTGCATACTCTGAAATCTTATGGCTTACTTGGTACTAGTATTCATATTTACATTTCAAAGCAGTGCTAGTATATTTGGTCTACAAATCTTGGCTTTTCTAAACTCGCTGGCAGAGCTTGTAATAGAAGGAATCATTCCTGAGGGTGTATTTCTTGCTAACTACTGTGACCGGTCCAATCTGATTATTAATCGATGAGTCTGTTTCATGTTCATAGGCATGCTCAGATAAAAATGTGATTGTGTCCTATTAGCTGTTCCACCCTCATCAAAAAAACTTTGATGTCATTTCAGAATATATTGTTCTGATTGATGGGATAAACACTGCAGAGAAGATAAACGTCTTTAGTATGGATATTTGCAGAACCTTTTGGTATATGTTAATGTAAAATTAAGACAAATAACGCTGATAGTTCATAGTTGGCCTTGTCTTATTTTCCATGGACAGTTACCACAGTGTTTTTTCTTTTTTCTTTTTGTTTTCTCATGAAACTGGATATTCTTTAAACTTATTTTTGGTACCATTTGTCTTTCCATCTAAGGACGTACTGAGAATGTGTAATTTGCAGGCCTAGATTAAACAAGCTAGCTTTTCATTGTTTTGTGGAAAAAAGTATCGCTTGTAAATTGAATTGCTTATGTTGGTGCTTTCTTTTTTTTTTGCCATTTATTAAGGGTTAATGGATGATGGTTCTGTACATTTTGTTTTGTACAATCACGTGTTTATGTAGTATGATGTTTATAATTCAGGGCTGTTTGTGCAAGAGAGAAGAACCGCTGAAGTTTGAGCTCGCACTGTTAAGCTGAGGGACAGCGACTGAGTCCAATGAAAAGAAAGAGAGAGATGTTTCTGTGAAACTTCATGTAAACTGTTGTAAATAAAGAGAGGATAATTTTAATGACTGTTTCATACGAGTCATTCTTAATCTTCAAGGCATGGACTCCACTAGACCCCTGAAGGTGTGCTGTGGTATCTGGCACCTAGATGTTAGCAGCAGATCCTTTAAGTCCTGTAAGTTGCGAGGTTGGGCCTCCATGGATCGGACTAGTTTGTTCAGCACATCCCACAGATGCTCGATTGGATTGAGATCTGGGGAATTTGGAGGCCAAATCAACACCTCAAACTCGTTGTTGTGTTCCTCAAACTATTCCTGAACCATTTGTGCTTTGTGGCAGGGCGCATTATCCTGCTGAAAGAGGCACAGCCACCAGGGAATACCGTTTCCATGAAAGGGTGTACATGGTCTGCAACAATGCTTAGGTAGGTGGTACGTGTGAAAAAAGTAACATCCACATGGATGGCAGGACCCAATGTTTCCCAGCAGAACATTGCCCAAAACATCACACTGCTTCCGCCGGCTTGCCTTCTTCCCATAGTGCATCCTGGTGCCATGTGTTCCCCAGGTAAGCGGCACACACGCACCCGGCCATCCACGTGATGTAAAAGTTGGCGCTTTTAGTGGTGGACGGGTCAGCAGGGGCACCCTGTCTGGTCTGCGGCTATGCAGCCCCATATGCAACAAACTGCGATGCACTGTGTATTCTGACACCTTTCTATCAGAACCAGCATTAACTTCTTGATCAATTTGAGCTACAGTAGCTCGTCTGTTTGATCGGACCACATGGGCCAGCCTTCGCTCCCCACGTGCATCAATGAGCCTTGGCCGCCCATGACCCTGTCGCCGGTTCACCACTGTTCCTTCCTTGGAGCACTTTTGATAGATACTGACCACTGCAGACCGGGAACACCCCACAAGAGCTGCAGTTTTGGAGATGCTCTGACCTAGTCGTCTAGCCATCACCAGTGTTTCCCACACATAGATTAATTTGTGGAGGTGCGCCACAGAATCAGCACCGGCCGTCACATATTGCGTTTCGGTATTTTTTTTTTTTAACGCTATTTAAAACGCGCACCGTATTCGTTCAGCTGCATTTCCTTTCCCTGCTCTCTCCATCTCTGTCTCTCTCTCTCTCTCTCTCTCTCTCTCTCTCTCTCACTCACTCACTCACTCACTCACTCACTCACTCACTCACTCACTCACTCACTCACTCACTCACTCACTCACTCACTCACTCACTCACTCACACACACACACACACACACACACACACACACACACACACACACACACACACACACACACACACACACACACACACACACACACACACACACACACACACACACACACACACACACACACACACACACACACACACACACGGTGCGTTCCATTCGACCGTAAGTCCAGGGTTGCCAACTCTCACGCATTTGGCGTGAGACACACTCTTTCAGGCTCTGTCTCACGCTCTCACTCTGCCTAAGTAAATCTCACGCCAAATTGCCAAACCAGCTTTTGATATGAAACAAAGTTTAAGCTTTTACATTTTTTTTTTTAGTTTTAATATGAAATTCAAACAATAAATAGCGATTTTGGTGCACTTAATGTGGCATAACAGTTAAAGGTGCACTATGTAATATTTCTTCCGTAAAATATCCAAAAACCACTAGGCCAGTGTTATATATTTTGTTCAGTTGAGTACTTACAATATCCCAAATGTTTCCAACTATTTGTAAATCGTGAGAAAATTGCTATTTTAACCAAAGAACCGGGACGTGGGAGGGAGTTGCCTGTCAATGGCGTCATATCCGCGTTACCCTCGGTTTCCGGTTTTATTTAGCAGAAGCGCTTTACTCTCACTGCAGTGTGCAACAAGTGTCATAGCAGCCGCCGAGCGAACGCACAGAGTAACGTCAGAACATCATTTTCAACACACTCAAATGTATCTAATATGATAAACAGAGCTGTATTACCTCATACTCATGACCGGAAAAGCGGAAATGGCGCCGGCAACTGTGGCATAATAAAAGTCCCGCTGCTCGCGAGGCGTGTGTTGTGTTCATCTCATTAACAATCGCTCCAGCGGCCTTGCTCAGCTCCCACAACTCTCGGCCCTGCTCTGCTTCATACTACAGTAACATTAATAATCGCATCCATGAACATGATTTCTGCCTGAGTCCTATCCCGATTCTTTTCCACCGGCTATGAGGTGAAGACCACATGTCACAAGATTCTGCGCTCAAACTTGGCGTCATCAAACTGCGCCTTTGTTTTGAATAGGCGACCTCTAGCAGACGGAAAAGTTACATAGTGCACCTTTTAAAGCCAGAGCCGTTGCGACATGCTTTCATCTCCCGGCGGCGCGCATGGTCACGTAGTTCATGGAGCTCTCAATAGTGCTAAACAAACCAGCGCTGTCAAAATGGCTTAAGCGGATAGACAACAGCTTCACTATACAGGTATTTGCAATTTTTGGTAAACAGTACAGCATAGTGTGCATTGATTAATACGTCAACCATATTTCCAGTAGCATTTTATTATGGATAGTGATGGAGATGCAACATTGTTAACATTAATGTTTTTCTTGTATTTAGCCCTCAGGTATTCCTTATTAATTGGTCACACTCATACTCATTGGTGGTCAAATGTGACCATACACCTTAACTATTTTTCAATTAAATAAATGTTCTATATTTTAGTTCAGTAATATTTATTGAATATTTTAAGGAGATCTTTTGGTACTAAATACTATTTGTGCAAGAATTATGGTCGATTAATGACCACTTAAAATATTTTTCTTCTAATATTTGTATTATTTATATTACAATTAGTGTAGTAATTAAGGTTAAAATAGAGAATGCCAATGCAAAGAGGCAAATTAGAGTTATTTTGTGGCTGGAAAAATAATAATTTTCATTACCCACCAGGTATGGCTCTTTAATAAATATACATGTATCTAGTCTAGTTGCTCAAAAAAGTATTGCAGATTATAACTGCTTACTTATTTTTAGGTTTTGCATTTGAATAAATATTTCGACATGATCAAACACTAGATTTCTTTAAATGTGAAATTGTAAAACGTTAATAACTTGCATCCTAATATTTTGAATGGTACTTATATAAGCACACACAAGTGAATATTAATTAATGCGAGCAAATATAATTTAACCCAAGAAAAGTAAAAAAATAGTGCTAAAAAGGCAAACTTATTTTTCCTTATGTACAGTAGGCTATATACATATTAATTGATACTGAATCAAGATCGAAAATGATATTTGTGCCAATCTTGGTCTGACATGGAACAAGACCCCAATCCCCCATACACTAACCCACCCCCCTACTCCCGCTCCAGCCCCCGCCACCAGCCACCGCCCCCGCCACCAAAAATTTATTTCTAATCTGTGGGAAACACTGATTACAATTTGGCCCTTGTCAAACTCGCTCAAATCCTTTACGCTTGCCCATTTTTCCTGCTTCTAACACATCAACTTTGAGGACAAAATGTTCACTTGCTGCCTAATATATCCCACCCACTAACAGGTGCCGAGATGAAGAGATAATCAGTGTTATTCACTTCACCGGTCATAATGTTATGCCTGATCGGTGTGTATTATATCTAAAGAAAATAAGTGTAGATATCAGATGAAGTGTAGTTTTCTTTACTTTTTATTGTTTAAATTACTCCAGGTTGACAACATTACATGAATACATTTATAAGGTTTTGCATCAGATAGGAATGTAACACCGTTTTCTTTCAGAGTTGCAAAATGTGGCTTGAAAAAGCCATATACATGAACATAAGCTATGTTAAAAAGTTCAAGAGACGTGCAAGGTGTAATGACAGTACTGGATAACAAACCAAGAGAACATTAAAAGACCCATTTTTAAATCAAGATGACGCCATGGCCTATCAATAGTGCATGTAAGACCCATTTTCACTTCTGAATGAGAAGATTATTGTTGTTATTCCAACAATAAAATGCCTTGATGTTGAAATGACTTTTTTCCCTTATAGCCCAAGAGAAAGGTGCAACTAGAAAGATGGTTACAAATAAACTCATTGACAAATTGCACTAATATCACAATGTAAAATTAAGAAGACTAAAACAAAAGAAGCATATTTAAATGACACAATGAATGAACAAATGGTTCAGTGGATTAGTTGTACACATAAGGAAATTATGAATCTTTAAATATTGTTCTGAACATGGTGCTTTCATATTTGTAACAAACATGATAAATGCCAAATGTAGCACTACATTATCCAAAAAGGCATTTTCGTTTTATACTAGCTCAATCTAAGCACCTTGCTTTCAAGGCAAATGTCCAGATGCAAAGAACAACAATCTAAACAAATAAAAACAGCAGCATTTCTCTTTTTCCGATTCACTGGCTCTGACTATGTATAGTAAAACTGTTGACTTCATTGCGTATTTTAAATTTGGAGAATATACAAATTATTTTTTAAGATTTCTTGCAAGTCCATTTAAATCACCTCCACTAACTGTCAATATCCTACTGTAGTACAAAAGATCTCATTTTAAGAAAAGTTGACGTCTTTTATCTAGAATTTGCCATCCATTTTTTTGTGAGATTCACCTGTAAATATAAATATTAACATGATGAGTGTAATCCAAATAACATTTCTACCGAAGGTAAATAAAATCATGATCCTGTGGCAGCTTCTACAGTACTGATTTTGGAGGCAGTGTGAGCCTAAGATTTCCTGTTCATAAGCCCAGTGTACAAACATGCAAAAAAAATTCAATATCAATACCCGTTTTATGAAACCACGGGGTGTACAGCACTTCATTACGATTTGAACATCCTTTTTTTGTTACAGGAGCTTTTATTGCTGTACTATCCAGTAGATATCATCAGATAGTAGTATTGACACCGATTAAGACTGACACATGGAGCGATATGGTATTTGACCTCCTCCTACCTCCTGAAAACAGACAGCTATTGAAGCTGCAGACGGGGTTCAGGTGGTTCATCGGATGTTTTCAACCCATTGACGATATATGTAAAGGGATTTGAGATAAACGGACAACACAAAGGTGATACACGGGTGACTACGTGGAATGAAGAGGAGCAGCCCTTCCGATCACTTGATGTCTGACTGTCCCTTTATGTTTCTTTGATGTCCACTGAGTTCATCTGTCCTTTCCTCCTATGTCTCTGAACCGATTCTATGAGCTGAATGGAAAGAGAGTTTCTTTACACCAGCTTTGAATTTAGGTATGTCATAAGAACCGATACTTTGGTACCAAGTCGGTATCAACATTTTAAAATCCTGACGGTACTTGTTTTTCTACAGTACCGCAAGTACTGGTGGTACCGAACATTTATGCACTATAGCATGTAGGTTGAACCCAAACAGATTATCAGAGCAAATCAGTCATTTTAAAACTTTCTGTGAGACGTAATTTCACAAACAGTGTTAGTGATTCAGCGGTACCGCCTCTCTCTCAAAATGCGCAAATGGCTTCATAGTATCTACATTGCTTTTGCTCTGCAAGCGAGCTGCACGGTGCAATACAAGACTTTAGCGCGCACCGTTTTATATCATGGCAATTTATAAATTCAATCGATTTTAAACTATAAAGTACTTGCGCGCTCACTTCAGTCTCTTACGCGAGCGTCAGATTTTCGCGGCTTAGCCTACACATAAACGTTCCAATACACACAGAGTTGTCAAAATGCCTTGTCTTGGCAAATATTTGCGTCGGTTATGTGAATGTTAACAGCATATTGTCTCCGTCCATTAGGTCTTAGTGATAGCAGCCTTTAAAACCTGCTACTGTCTACTATTGGATGTCTATTAATGATAATCAAACGACAAAAGAAAAGCTTTAATAAGGATTAGTCTATATTTAACTTTTACAGTTGTGACTATTCAGAGTTGATTATTCAATTTCTGTGGTATTTTTCATAGACAGTAAAAGAAATGGACACAGCGACCCCATAGACTTCAATGGAGAATTATGAAGTCAATTAGAAGCACTCACTTCCTGATGGCTGAGTGTACTGCGCAGCCTCAGACTGAGCTTGACGAAGTCGATGTGACGTGAGCAACCTGTCTGACAGTTGTAAGTCTTCTAGTAGTTGTGCAAAGTAAAATCTGAATCACCGAATCTTGCAGAGACGGAGAGCGTGAGCAGGAGCAACTTTTGGTAAGTGTTCTGATTAAGTATTTAGTCATTTTGCATAGTATTTATTTATTTTAAAATTTAACGCCAGATTGCCTGCGAGCTTCTCCTTCTTGTCTATACGGTAATTTCTCTACTGTGCGACAGAGAGCTGCGTGGTTATGACGCAATCGTTAGCCTATTTTTACAAAAACGGCTTCTACGGGGCGATAGTGTAAGATACAAGGTAATGGAGCCTTTTATACATTGTCGTGTTTCTTTAGAAATAAACAATGGACAAATGAAGTCTTTAAACGCCTCAGAAGTAAAGTTATTCGCTGTCAATGGAATGCTAACAGCAGGTGATTGGCTTGGTTAGCAATGGCTGCCCCTATGGAAGGTACGCTTTCCGGGTGCTGGATTACCCCCTTGGTATTTTTACTTGAATAATACTGTTAGACCTACCTGAGGTCAAACATTTTGGTGAGATAATTGTCATTTCTTTTAAAAAAGATATCTATTAAAAATGTTAATGTTTAAGGTATTGACTTTGGTATCGAGTATCTTGTACTTTTGGTGGTATCGGTACCGACTACTAGATTTTTGGTATCGTGACATCCCTATTTGAATTAACCATCTTTTTGAAAACATTCCCAGTTTGTTTCCGTAATACTCACATTGTTTAGGTATCCTAAGTGGCTCTGTGTCTCCGGACAAGACTTGGTGCATTGCACCGCGGAACTGGTACAGCAGCTTTAGGCTCTTTTCCTCTCCGACACACGGGTCATAAAACCCCGGCAAGCCAGCCTGATTAACACAAGACAGAACTAATTAATGTGAAGCACCTGGCGAGATTTAAGCATCTCATCGATGTAAAGCACCGGTTGATGTTTTGCGTGTCTAACCTTTGATGCCTCGGTAAGAACAAGTTTAGAGTCTTTCACTAAACACTGGAGCGGGATGGTCACGTCGATGACCTCTGCTTTCTCACGTCTCTGACTATTGTCCAATACAAATTTGCCATACCAGGCATTTAGAATGATGAGACCTAGAATAAAAGCATGAATCATTTCACATAAAACTATTCATTTAACAAGAATATTCCATGTTCAGTATAAGTTAAGCTGTATGGACAACAATGTGTAGCAGGCTGTTGAGTACCATCAGTGTTTTCCTCCAGAGTTTGCAGTTTACAATAATGTACCTACAGTAGAAAATGTAAAGCTTGTGTTGATTTTGTAATACAAAAATGTGTATTATTTGAGCAAATAAGTTAATTTGAATGGTTTTTGACCAAATAATATAATTTAATACTAATATAATTTAATAATAATTTTTTTAAACTGCTGATTTTGTTGTGAAATATGATTTTTTAAAGATTGCACAAAAAAAAGTAATTTCTAGTGAACAAAATACAGTACTTTAGAACTGAACATTACTAGAAAAATATACACTCACCTAAAGGATTATTAGGAACACCTGTTCAATTTCTCATTAATGCAATTATCTAATCAACCAATCACATGGCAGTTGCTTCAATGCATTTAGGGGTGTGGTCCTGGTCAAGACAATCTCCTGAACTCCAAACTGAATGTCAGAATGGGAGAGAAAGGTGATTTAAGCAATTTTGAGCGTGGCATGGTTGTTGGTGCCAGACGGGCCGGTCTGAGTATTTCACAATCTGCTCAGTTACTGGAATTTTCACGCACAACCATTTCTAGAGTTCACAAAGAATGGTGTGAAAAGGGAAAAACATCCAGTATGCGGCAGTCCTGTGGGCGAAAATGCCTTGTTGATGCTAGAGGTCAGAGGAGAATGGGCCGACTGATTCAAGCTGATAGAAGAGCAACTTTGATTGAAATAACCACTCGTTACAACCGAGGTATGCAGCAAAGCGTTTGTGAAGCCACAACACGCACAACCTTGAGGCGGATGGGCTACAACAGCAGAAGACCCCACCGGGTACCACTCATCTCCACTACAAATAGGAAAAAGAGGCTACAATTTGCACGAGCTCACCAAAATTGGACAGTTGAAGACTGGAAAAATGTTGCCTGGTCAGATGAGTCTCGATTTCTGTTGAGACATTCAGATGGTAGAGTCATAATTTGGCGTAAACAGAATGAGAACATGGATCCATCATGCCTTGTTACCACTGTGCAGGCTGGTGGTGGTGGTGTAATTGTGTGGGGGATGTTTTCTTGGCACACTTTAGGCCCTTTAGTGCCAATTGGGCATCGTTTAAATGCCACGGCCTACCTGAGCATTGTTTCTGACCATGTCCATGCCTTTATGACCACCATGTACCCATCCTCTGATGGCTACTTCCAGCAGGATAATGCACCATGTCACAAAGCTCGAATCATTTCAAATTGGTTTCTTGAACATGACAATGAGTTCACTGTACTAAAATGGCCCCCACAGTCACCAGATCTCAACCCAATAGAGCATCTTTGGGATGTGGTGGAACGGGAGCTTCGTGCCCTGGATGTGCATCCCACAAATCTCCATCAACTGCAAGATGCTATCCTATCAATATGGGCCAACATTTCTAAAGAATGCTTTCAGCACCTTGTTGAATCAACGCCACGTAGAATTAAGGCAGTTCTGAAGGCGAAAGGGGGTCAAACACAGTATTAGTATGGTGTTCCTAATAATCCTTTAGGTGAGTGTATATTACCTAAAGAAATCTCCATGACCTTTTTAAAAATTACTTCTGAACTCCATGTAAATAAGTGTTTATGAATTGTTACATAATGTCCCCTGGTATCTTTGCACATACTGTATATTTACTGGGTGTATCAGCTATACACTATCATTACATGAGTATAAATATCGGATACAACACATTAGTGTTAGTTTAGCTTGTTTTGAAAATGAATGGAAAAGATTTTCTGTGGTAATTGCCAGTATATCACAGATGCTGTCCATAGAGCTTAACTTGTATCTATCTGAATGTATAAAAAAAAAGTATGGGCTTTCACAAACCCATTTTAGATTCCTCAGCGTCAATAATTCTCTTCACTGACTCTTGCATCAGCAAAACCTAAAAAACCAAAGACACAATAACACAAGAAAACAACATATCTGTCCTGATAAATGGTTGCTAGTGTTGGCATGAGGGAGGTAGTCATTGTTGTCTATGTATTTATTTTACTCACAGCAGCTTCAGCCTCTTGCTTCCTGCAAGCAATTTCTGAAGCAGAATCCTCCTTCTGTTTCTCCAACTCCCTGTAAACAGCCAAAGAGTCAGGGCCTTTCATCAGAGACACTGAGGTAATGTAAAGACAGGGGTTTCAGGAAAATGGGCGGTTTCAGAACAGTAATTATGGATAATAACTCACTGTTCCTTCTGGGTTTGCATGTAAGGCATAATAATAAGCTTCTGGACAGCTAAGTAGATGGCCAGCGGGCCCACAGTGGCATAAAACACAGCGCTGGGTAAAATCTGGTCGGTCAGGTGAATCGGGAAAAGGTAGGTTTGACTGGCTCTGTTCAACCTGCAGAGAGAAGAAAATGACAATCATAAATAGACCACCCACGAGCAGCTTGAGTTTAGCTTGCTGTTCTACAGAGCTGTGCTTATAAGCTCAAGTCAGTGCTAACCTGATTTTGAGAGAGACTCCTTGGGGTACACCAATGCTGACGGTAGCAGCCAAAACACTGTGGCGACTGATCTTACGCTCTGCACCATATTCAACCACGGTGCCAAAGAACCCAGTCCTGTCGGATATAAAGACAATGAGCTATTAGGGTAGACATAGGAACCTCCTGGGCAATACGTTGAATATTTATATTTTATATTATTTTTTTAATATAATAATATTTTTAAACAACATTGTGAACATAGCAATAAATACTAAGGTTAAGGGTACCCTTAGTAAAGCATGGGCTGCAAGAAAAGACCTAAGGGTCATTAAGTATTTTTCCTTAATTACTTAAGTGTTCCTTTAAAGGGATAGTTCACTCAAAAATTAAAATTACCCCATGATTTACTCACCCTCAAGCCATCCTAGGTGTATATGACTTTCTTTTTTCTGATGAACACAATGAGAGTTATATTAAAAAATATCCTGGCTCTTCCAAGCTTTATAATGGCATTGAATGGCAGCCCAAAATTTGAAGACCAAAAAAGTGCATCCATCCATTATAAAAGTAATCCACACGGCTCCGGGGGTTAATAAAGGCCTTTTGAAGCGAATCGATGGGTTTTTGTAAGAAAAATATCAATATTTAACACGTTATATAGTAAAATATCTAGCTTCCGGCGGACCGCCATCCATATTCAACTTATGAAGAAAGTGTAACGCCTCTCGCAATTCAAAGCGCTTACGATATGTCCAACGTCATCGCCGCGCCAGTTAAGCTTTTTTCATAAGTTGAATACGGAAGGCGGTCCGCCGGAAGCTAGATATTTTACTTTATTAACGTGTTAAATATGGATATTTATTAACCCCCCGGAGCCACTTTTATAATGGATGGATGCACTTTTTTGGGCTTCAAATTTTGGGCTGCCATTATAATGCTTGGAAGAGCCAGGACATTTTTTTATATAACTCTCAGTGTGTTCGGCTGAAAGAAGAATGTCATATACACCTAGGATGGCTTGAGGGTGAGCAAACCATGGGGTAATTTTTATTTTTTGGTGAACTATCCCTTTAAGTGGCATGGCAGGATTTTGAGCACCCTCTGGTGTCGTAGCTGGTTGCAACCGGTGTAGCTGGTTGCAACCCATCTAATAATCTCCATAACTCGAATATTGTAGTATAGCTGTATAATTTAGTAAATATTAAACTTGCTTAAAAGTCAGTGATCCGCTATGTTGTGTTTATTGTGGAAGATTTCGTAACTAAAGCAACTGCTTCTCCATTGCCATTTTTGAAACTATCATATAAAGATGACGGTTAAGATGTTTGTTGCAATGCGCTAAAAGAAATTCCTTGCCTCAGGGATTTTTTCCCCATTAGGGATTTATGTCAAATTATTGTTAAGTCAAACCACTTAAGAGGTTTCATGCAACCAGTGGCTACTTCTTGTGTCACAATTGTGAGCATAATACTGTTAAGACAGAAATAATACCATCTCTGATTTAAGTTTACTTTTTGTAAAATATATATAGGCAGATGTTGTTTATTACTTTGTATTGTTTTATTAATGCACACAAATAAAATTATTAAATGTTGTTGCTTATAATATAATTTAGTGAAAAACAGTTTCCTTTATCTAATTGGCTAAAATGATTTTTCCTCTCATTAGAAAAATATATTGATAATCTCTGCTCAAGAAATCTATTTCATATATACAGGAAAGTATTGGTATATATACTACCATTCAAAAGTTTGAGGCCAGTAAGATTGTTTGTTTTTTTTTGTTGAAAGAAATTAAAACTTTTATTTAATTTTATGCAAGGATGCATTAAATTAATCAAAAGTGACAGTACTAAGCAGCACAACTGTTTTCTATTAGAATGATTTCTGAAGGATCATGTGACACTGAAGACTGGAGTAATGATGCTGAAAATTCAGCTTTGATCACAGGAATAAATTACATTTTGGAATATATATTTAAATAGAACAGTTATTTTAAATTGTAATAATATTCCACAATACTGTATTCACTGTATTTTAGATCAAATAAATGCAGCCTTGGGAAGCAGAAGAGACTTTCAAAAATATAATATTTTTTGAATGGTAGTGTATATAGATTGCCCATCTCTATTGAAAGACATAGGTAAGACACATACTTGATGGAACCTTTGACCTTGGTCTGGTCTTCATCCTGGAATTTGTACTGATAGCTCATCATCAGGTAGGAATGAGGAACGCCCAGCTGAGGAACAGGAATAAGAACAGATGAATTGTGTTCTTAATGCATTAGTTTTGTTTTGAATGAAACCAATTGCCATCGTCAATGTACCCCTGTGAGGGCTTCACCTGCAGGGCCAGGGTGAAGTGGCTTGTTTTAGTGTCCCTGACGATGCTGGTGGTCATGGCAGACTGGCTTCCCCAGCGCCACTGCAGGTAGCCCATAGTGTTCTGGTCTAGGTGGCGGGCCATCATTGTAGAGGCACTGGGCCGCACGCCACGTGAGGAGAACTGCAATCCCCATTGGGCAGTTACAAAGCTACGCGACACAATTCATATGAGATTCACAGAAATTAGAAACACAAATCAGACTACACTCATCATACACAGACAGACACCTACCATCGTGCAGTTACATTGCGGAATACTTTCATCCCAAATAATGGTCCTCTAACGTCCCCTGCACCAAACTCCAGCTGAAGACACACACAAACAAGAACATCAGAACTAGACCACCACAAAACCTGGAGGTGTATTGGAATGAGTCTCACCTCTCCCCAGCCCCTTGTTGAGGTCACACGCCGCACACAAAGGTTTATATTTCCTCCCCCATTGCCATTATGTGTAGACAGAGATCCAGAGAGGACAGCAGTATCTGAAGTGGTTAGGGGCGCCTGCCAAACATAAACCTGCATGACTATAGAGCACAAGGGAGATGGTGACATCATGAAATGCTCAATTGTCCATACTGACCTCAATGGATTGGGAAATGTGCATCCTGTTGATCTCAATATGGGGAAAACCTCCTCCTGGTACATCCTCAAAGTCCTCCTCATATCGGTCGAAGAGGTCCGTTGCATCTATGCCAACACTTATTGTCCCCTGAATGAAAACAGACAAATAATGAGTAAAACCTCATACAGATCAATTCTGCAGTTTTCAGTTTTTAAATCAAATTTAAGACCTGCACAAATAAAATGAATACCGGTCGTCCATATAGAAAAAAAGTGCTGAAGTGAGTTAGCAAACATCCAATAAGATTTTCCCATTGGCTTTTGGATTATTGCAGGAAAAAGCTCTGTTCCCAACAAAAGTTTATGATTCTTACATGTTTTGTTTATCACGATAATCTTCACAAGTGAACACAACTTTTATGATTTTGAAGCTTAAATACTTTGGCAGAAGTAAAAAGTTAAACGTAGGCTATAATTGAGCAACCATTTCAGTCATTATTAAAAAAAAATATATATACATATTTACCCTGAAAGTAAATATATATATATATATATATATATATATATATATATATATCCCCATATTGAGATCAACAGGATGCACATTTCCCAATCCATTGAGGTCAGTATGGACAATTGAGCATTTCATTATGTCACCATCTCCCTTGTGCTCTATAGTCATGCAGGTTTATGTTTGGCAGGTCTAATGCTATTTCATGCATTCTGACTTATTTACACTGTTAAAGAGTTGGATTCTCATGCTAAACATGGCCAAAGTTTCAAAAAACGAATTGGACATATGACGGAGTATTTCTGTGCCTAATACACTCTTTCAGGATTCAAACAAGTTTCGGAAAGTTTTTTCCGAGTATGGCTCTGTATGACATCATAACGGGCGTAATTGCTTATATGAGCACTTCTCCCGAATGAGCACGTACGCACATCAACGAGAGCAAGAGCGTGCCCATCAATGAGCTTCGTTCGGGTTACGGGAGCCGTCGGCAGCGCTGTCATTTTGTTTTTAGGCCACAAAATCAACAATGTCACTAAAGAAGTGTGTTTTTGGTTATGAGGAAAGATAACCTTGTTCAGCTTCCCAAATAACCCAGCGTTAAGGAAGCAGTGGATGCAGTTTGTTTTTCCGGAGCAGCAACGGAATTCTGCAAGTGTGTTTGTTTGTTCCCGGTCACGAGTCGAAACCGCAGGCGGTGAGTGAAACTGCATCAAACGTCTGTGTTTTGTTGGCAATCGGCGCGTAAGTGCATATAAATGTCAACAACATGAACGTATAGTGAATTGAAAGTTATCCAGGGATAATGACATGATGTATTGTGTGTGTATGCCATAGGTGTGTGTGTGCTTGTGACTCTTTAGCTCCGCTCACTGCACACCTCCACGAGTTCGGCTGTTTTCAGAAAGAATCGGTACAGCGTATCTGTCTTTTATAAATATGATAAAGCTAAAGACTCTTCAGAGATATGAAGGATGCAACACTACTCTATAGGTACTCAAGATTAACATGAGACATGTGTAGACATGTGCAGAAAATGTGTGTGTTATGTACCCTTTAGTGACTTTTTAGAATGACAATCAAGACTTTTGTTATACCATTAAGACTTTTTATGGCCTTAAATCTGAATAAACTGAATTTAAGACTGCATATACAGAAAACTGTATATGCAGGTATCCCAAAAACAAAATTCAACAATCAAGCAAAGATTTGACTGATATGTTGAAGCACAACAAAACTGGAATGTTCAATGAAATAAAACAGCATTTTGGGAAATAAAAACCATCATTATCTCCCACTGTCATTCTGGTCTGGAATGTCCACCTTAGGGTTTGTTCTCTGCTGGAGTCTCCTCTCATCTCTCTCCTTCTGCAAACGTTCATATTCCTCCCTGATCTCTGCAGGGGTTCTCTTCCTCTCCACCACCTAAAGATATCAGGGATCAAGCAAGCAGACGTTTTTTTAGTATCACATGCACCATGGTATCACACAGTAATACAAATATTAGTTATAAAAAAAATTAACTAACCTCCCAACCTTCCACCTCCAGGCCTTTCTTCCCAAATATGTCATATATGGCTCGGGATTGTGGGTCACTGAGAACTAAGCAGAGGTCAAATAATGAAAGTCAAAAAAAAATGTCAATTAATCATTTAATTATTTGGACTACACTTATAGTTTTATAAGTATTGAATTTTTTATTTGTCAAAACCATTTTTGTAGATTAAATACTTTATTAAAATTATTCACCCTCATGTTATTCTAAATCCGGATGGCATTCCTTCTCTGTGGTCACTATGAACTTTTCTTGTATGGAAAAGCTATGTCAATATTTTTTAATTTTTTCATATTTAAGGAGGGGGAAAAGAACCTCGATTTTGCCCAAAATATGCAAAACTATGCAATTTAGTTGTTCTTATTTATGTTAAAAAAGTAAGATCTTCCAATATAATGTCTTATTAAGATGATGTTAAATGCTTAATGTTATGATCGAATCTCTGTAGTTTTAATTGTGGGGGCAAAACATATAATGCAATGCAATACAAGGATGATTGAGACAAAAGCCTGATGCATAATATTTCATACTTGCATTTTAGCAGGGTTTTTCTAAACAATTATGTATGGATAATCAAGTAAACATAAGTTGCTTCAGTCCAATTAATGTTCATCTTGAAATATAAAAGTTATTCTTACATTTACTTTATAAACCACAACCTGAAGGGGGGACGTTTTTACAACTATACTAAAAGTCCCTTTACTAGCTAAATAAAAAGTTTGAACTATTAATCAGAGGGAAGAATGCATGCAGTAAATTGCATATAACAGGTTTTTCAGCAAAGTTCTGATCGCATTGATCATAATTTAGAGGTCTCAAAAATGTATGTTTCAAATATGATACAATAGGCTTTATAGGGTTAATTTGTCCCTTTTGTGTTTCACAAAAACAAAACAAAACAAAACCCAGCAGCATACAATGAAATGACGTGGCTAAGGAAAGTGACAGAACTTTCACGTTTGGATGAATTATTCCTCAAACCTGTGATCTGAAAACGGTCATAATAGTCCTGGGGACAGTTATAATAATTACCCTCATATGCCTGGTGCACACAGGTGAATAGTTGTTCTGCCTGCCTTTTCAGCTCAGGGTCTCTGTGCTTGTCAGGGTGGTAGAGCATACACATACGCCTGTATGACGCCTTCAACTCTTCTTGAGTAGCCTGTGGACCGTAAGATGGATAAATACTAGATGACAGACAGACAGATCGAAGGATGGGAATGGGATATTATCAAGCAGCATCAACATAAATTTTGAATATCGGGATAGTTCACCCAAAAATGAAAATTCTGTCATTTACTCATCCTGAAGTTGTTCCAAACCTTTATGAATTTCTTTCTTCCGCTGAACACAAAAGAAGATATTTTAAAGAACGGGTAATTAAACAGTTGATAGGCCCATTGACTTCCATAGTATGGAAAACAATACAATGGAAGTCAATGGGGCCCATCAACTATATGGTTACTGACATTCTTCAAAATATCTTTTGTGTTTAGCAGAAATTCATACAGGTTTGGAACAACTGGAGTAGTTCACTTTAAAATTAAAAGTGCTCCATGATTTACTCACTCTCAAGCAAACCTAGGTGTATATGACTTTTTTCTTTTTTCTGATGAACACAATCGGAGTTATATCAATAAATATCCTGACGCCTCCAAGCTTTATAATGGCAGTGTCAGGGTCCATTGAGTTTGAAGCTCAAAAAAGCACATACATCCATCCATCATAAACGTACTCCACACGGCTCCGGGGATTTAATAAAGGCTTTCTGAAGTGAATAGGGAATGGGGTTTTCTAATAAAAATATCCATATTTAAAACTTTATAAAGTAAAATATCTAGCTTCCACCAGACCACCTTCCGTATTCAACTTACGCAGAAAGTGTAACGCCTCTCGCGGTTCAAAACGCTTATGCTACGTCCTACATCGTACGTTGCGTCAGTTACGCTTTTTCCGTAAGTTAAATACGGAAGGCGGTCTGGCGGAAGCTAGATACCTTTACTTTATAAAGTTTTAAATATGGATATTTTTCTTACAAAACCCCATCGATTCGCTTCAGAATTCCTTTATTAACCGCCCAGAGCCGTGTGGAGTACATTTATGAAGGATGGATGCACTTTTTTGAGCTTCAAACAAAATGGACCCCGTCAATGCCATTATAAAGCTTGGAAGCGTCCGGATATTTATTAATATAACTCCGATTGCGTTCATCAGAAAGAAGAAAGTCATATACACCCAGTATAGCTTGAGGGTGAGTAAATCATGGGGTAATTTTCATTTTAAAGTGAACTACTTTAAGGGTGAGTAAATTACAGAATTTCCATTTTTGGGCGAACTATCCCTTTAAATTCATTGATTTGGCCACACCTTGATAACAGGCTTCTGATTGGTTATGCTGCCCAGGTAAGACTTCGCGTTCGCGCGCTTTTGCATTTAAACTCAAACGCGAACATTTCCGTTACACAGTTTGAGGCAATACAGCTCCAAAGGAATAGCGGTCGAGTAGAAGAGCGAGCAATTTTATTATTAACATTATGGTAGGTAGGCCTATAATAAGTAATTATACATTACAAGGTTTGACTGAGCCTTTTATTGGGTTATTTATGCAGAGTACTGTTGTTTTAAAACGTTAATACTAAGTGAATGCGCTGTTCTGAGATAAGCTCTACTCATTCATGCGCCATTTACATAAGTAGCACGAACATGCGAAATAATAATAAACATCACCCTAATGACTGACATAGCAATTTGACAGCTGACAGATACTGCTAGAAAGGTGTCCAAGCATGAAACGTCAGATCAATGAGTACAAGCCCAATGCAACCGGCATATTATAGTATACGATGACAGCTGTATGAATATATCTAGGACAGTGTCACCTAATAAGAGCAATTGCACGCCCCTCTTCATTCTGTGCAGAACAAAACAATGGAGATGACTCTTACAAACCTATCCACTTCCTTACCTCTCTCCTGACATTGAGCAGAGAATAATAATCTTCGTTATCTACTTCCAATTCAATTTCCAAGGCAGCCGCCATGTTCCCAGTGTCCCAAAACCCTCCCACCGATTCCTACTACGGTGAAGGCCTTTCTCATGAATATTAATTACGCAATGTGACGTTCGGCCAGTAGGTCGATCTGATTTGTTGAAAGACTGACGTTGGAAGGTAGGGGGTTGTGAGCTGCGAATACTGCTTTAGCGACGGCTTGACTCCTGAATATTCATTTTTTTATGCGTAAAGACGCTTTAGGAATCCGGCGAGGTAACGTCAGGTAACGTCAGTATGACGAAACGAATATTAATGAGCCAAGCCTTCGCAATAGTAAATCTGCCAATTCGCCTACAGCTGAAGCTCAGGATTCATTTGTTCTTCTGCCACCGTGTGCTCTGGAGAAGGAGAGTCCCTTTCCAAACATTTTATTTAGCAATCATGATATATATATATATACACACACACACACACACAGTTATATAGTATAGTATACTACAGTATAGTATAGTAGTTGTGTGTGTGTGTGTGTGTATATATATATATATATATTAGTATAAATATGAAATAAGCATGTTATTAATTATTATTAATAATTAATGCAAATAATAATAACAACGAATATATAGTTAGTTTAGATATACCATGTCCATGAACAATTTTAATACATTTTAGAGTAGGTCTTTATATATATATTTTTTTATCTCTGGTCATTGCAAAAGTAGCCTAATGTGATATGGTAATAATTTTGACTTAGCAAATTAGCAAAATGCTTAGAAGGTTTTAGGAGGGGTTGGCTATAGGATGTTACACCGCAGATGTCATCGTCCCAAAACTACCGACATTTATGATTTCATTTTTATGATTCTGTTGTTCAAATACACTGGCAGCTACATGCTGTATTGTTGTGCGTAAACATTTGGCTTAATTTGGCTTTAGACGGACTGTTTGTGGTCAATGAGTGGAGCTGTCCTTTCAGCACCATCTCCTTCAGCACCCGTGAGTGGACAGCACTCAAGAACTCATAAACGAGCTCGGAGCATCCACGCACGACCTGACACATCTGATCCAGATGTTTTTTGCTTTTCTGTGGCGTCACTGCTGACTTGCAATACAATAACCTTTTAGAGTAAACCCGTCATCGTCTCTATGCTTGCGTCCATGTCATTCTCGTTTCACAATCATCTTCAGTGGCAGATTAACGACTCTAACATGGCTGTTAACATCTAATTATATGACACAGTGGGGCATGTTATTAGTACTTAGACTGCTGGACACGTATCTCGATTAGCAGTGTTATAAAACAGTCACACCGCTCGGTGGGCAGAACGGATATGGAGTCTTTCAAGCATGAATTCATAAATATTTGTTGTATAGACTACACAGATTCTGCCTTTTTATATATGTATGTTACGGTCCTAAGGTTAAATCTGATAGTCGCATCCTTCCAAAAAAACCTTATTGGTCGCTGCGTTGTAAAGGTGTCTCCTAAATAAAATCAATTCTCCAATGGCGTGGAAGGGATGGATAAAAGGGGGATATGGATTTCGCAAATTCATGAAGCATCACCGAAAGCACCATTGTCATTTATAGCACTTTGCGGCCAATAGCTAACGCGTATTCACGCACGCGCCTCCCGCCTCTCGCCCCCTCCTCTAGCCGCGTCCTCGCCGTGAACGCGCGTGGTACCCCCCCGGTCGCTAGGAGGAGGAGGAGGAGGATGTGGCGCGCGGAGGGGAAATGGCTGCCGAAAACAAGCCGGAAGGTAAGAGAGAAATAACAAGATTATTATATTTCATTTCACAGTTTTATCAGCGCTAAGCTCCAGATGATGAAGATCAGAATAGGGATGCGCGACGGAGAAAGTCAGTGACAATTTCGCTTAGCTTATGTTTGTCACGAAATGACAAAAAAGCTGAAGCGCTGATGGGATTAGCCATCTCTGAGACGGCTATTAAAATAACGGGAACGGAGTTAGGTAATCACGGGTTACGTTCATTACGCGACTCCTTTCATCTCAAAGGTTTTTCAAAGTCACACGCATCCAAGTCAAGCCGAGCCACAGCCTTCATTAGATGAAGAGAAACATGTTTTTCTTCTAACTGAGACGCGCACATGAGCGCATCAGACGAAATGAACGCGTGAAATGACTCGCGTATGGTTTAGAGTGGGATTCCTCCACACCGCATCCACGTTCCCCGTGGGCTGACAAACAAGCGAGAGCTCCGTGAAGTCAAACGCGGTCAACTACTTCATTTTTCTTTCGCATTGAACAGGGTGACGCTTTTAACTCCAAAAGCCATAAATGCAGATTTATGGTGATGCTCTAAAACGTGATTGATTTCTTTCCACCCCCACCAGAACCCCCCCTTTAGTGACTGAACCCACCGACAGCCGCTCGATATGCTTCGGTCTTGTGTGGAATATTTTCCCAGAACTGTGACTATTTGGCCGCTGCTGTTTTGAAGCTGTCAGCAGTTATTTTCATAGATAATAACATTGAAACTGGATTGGAAAGGACACTGGGATAATTGAAGCGGAATTTTAATGAGGCAGCAAAATGAAAGGTACGTCTCTCCTCTTTCCTAAAGCGATTTTCGGCAACTAAAACCAAGCTAATGTTATAGAATTTGATTGGAGTGAAATTAGGACTAGTTTTTATATAGTCGAACCTAAAGTTCACTTTTTTTGCGTTAATGGAGCGCGAATATCTTGAATATCATTCTTCGAGGATGCTTTTAATGTGGTCCTAATGAAATTCGATGCATTCTAGAATATATGCATTTTGTTTAAAAAAAATTAGGAAGGAAGGAAGACGTAAATAATTCAGAACACATTTAAGATTCACAAGATGCTCCCTCGCCTTCAGAATTCCTCGTGTTCTGTTTACTTTGATCCCTTTTGGGAAACGTATTTTTTTAAAGGGGCCAGATAAATGGTCAGACGTTAGTTTGATTGTGAAGCGTCTTGGGAAGAAAATGCTGATTGTTCAGTAATGTTGGGAAATTAGCTTTGGAATGGCTTAAAATAACAACCACGAGTTTGTCAACATTGAATTATTTATTCAACATTTTTTTCTTCCTAAATCAAATCAGTCAAGGAAGTTTTGGTTCATAACAGCCACATGGTGGTGCTATTGAGCTGTGCAAATCAGTAACCCCCCCCCCCCCCCCCTCCCCTCAACCCCCCAACTTACACACACTGGAACTAAGAGTGATAACTAAGCTTGCCTATTAAAGAATTCCATCAAAGTGACGAAGTTGCCCTCAGTGATTTGGGCGAGCTCGCAGAGTGCCTGTGTGGGACGGTAGCGTGCATGTGTGCTGTTTCTCTAGTGAGCACTGGAACGTATAGAATTATCTTCTTGAAAGAAAGTATTAATTACATACTACTTCGGATCTATAGGCAGTTTTTCCGGTTTGTTGTTGGATACCTTTATTTTTGCTATTGCTGAGAGATGACCTGGCCAGAAAAAGGTATTACCTTTCTTTATGTTTCATCGTGCACATTTATCTATGTAAGTCCAGTCAGGTAACGCTTTGCTCTTGCTCTACTTCTCAGAAAGAAAAATGTGTCATAATGTAACGTAAGTTTGGGGACAGAAAGATTCTAGGCTATTTTTACCCATTTGAGCTGCCACAGAACAGGAGAAAACATTGCCTCTTTTGACCTATACGGCCTAAAACTGTGTCACGCATTTGTATCTGACAGTCTTTGCTCTTGCCAGCTTCCTGGATCAGTTCTATTCTTTTCCTCCACACAGGAAGCATATTCTCCAGTGGTTCTTGCCAACATGATGATGGCAGCTTACATACAGTACAAGGATATGCTCCTCTCACTACCCCCATCAGCTTTTAGATGCTTTCAAAGTCGTGTTCTGGAATATTTCTTTGGCTAGAGAGTGCATGAGAGTCTCTCTCTCCATCCATTCAATGTTATTTTGCTCTCTCACATACGTGCTTCCACTCACCTGTATTGTGCTGACAACCGCAGGCTGTGTAAGCTCAATTGTACATATTTGGTTGCTCATCAAATCTCAATTTCTCTAATTTATCATAGAAGTGAAATTTCACTGTGTGGTTTTGCTTAAAATTAAGCTCCTGGGTGTTTTTGATCTGTTTGGTGATGCAAACGGCAGCACTCTTATAAAAAAAATACAACTGATACTGCTGGCTCTTCCAAACAAATTGGATTGTGTAGAATTTATCTAGCCTCTCTGAAGTTTTGCCTGGCTAAGTGAAGATAGTAAGCCGTGCTCTCTGTTGCTGTATCTCCCACTTTTACCGTTTCTGTCTGAAGAAGTTTTGACTCAATAGACCTTTTCTAAATGATTGATCGTATGGATTGATTAGCCAACTGGAAGGAGAGGACACAGTGTGTCCAGTTTACCAGTGATTCTGCTACTAAATCCTTGGCCATCACTGTTAAAGTGTCAATATGAACATGATGTTTACCAATGTTTAGATGACAACAGGGGGAAATTAAAGTGCTAGTGTAGCTCTTCAGATTTCAGTTCCAGTAATTTGCATGCTTTTTATGGCTTGCTTTATGTGTCCGCATCAGACTTGGCTGCTGTTTATTGAAAGGGATACTTCACTCAAATGAAAACGATTTACTCATCCTCATGGTGTATGACTTTGAATTTGTACGACTTTCTTTTTGGAACATAAAAAAGATATTATGAGAAATGTGTCAGTGTTTTTAACTATTTGGTTACCAATATTCTTCAACCTTGGTGACCACAAAAGAAAGTCCTACAAGTTTGAAATAAGGTGAGGATGGGTAAGTGATGACAGATTTAATTTTTGGGTGAACTATCTCTTTAAGAAGCAGCAGTTTTGTTGCAAATTCCATGCTAATGTTGTGCATCCATGCTCAAAAGTAGGCTTTTCCCCTGCCAACTGCGTTTAAGAATCCAGTAAGCCACAGAAATTAGTAGAAACTCATCATGTGGTATGATTCAACATGTAGATTTAGCTGCTCGCCAGCCTAGTTGATTGCACACCTACATACACATCTTGTATGCAATACGTGGATGCTGGAAAAGCTCCTTTTGACTCACAAATACAAGTGTGATGGCAGCTATTTTTCTTGAACTTGAAATAAACCTGAAATGACCTCTTGACCTCTAGTGCATGTAGAGGTCATTGCAGAAGGGCAGAAAATGTATCGCAACGTCACAGTCTTAAAGCACTGGGGTCATCCAGAAGGCGAGGCTAAAAGCAATGGATGACCTCTGCATGAATAGAAAGTAGAGGGCTTTGTATTTTTGTACCCACAGACCTTCTCCCCTCACTGTTCCCTCCCCCACTGTGTCCCCTGTAGGACTGAAGAAAATACGTAATCCGGATCGAATGTACAGAACCGCCGTCGGTTACACCGGCCACGTTCCTCCTAAGAGTGTCAGCGATGACACAGACAACAACAGTAAGAGAGCTGGCTTCCTTTTCCACTGCATCCCTCAAAACATGACAAAGTTATGAAATGCTGTTCATCTTCTCTGCCCATTCGTTTACATACTGTATAACCTCATTCTCGCAGCTGGTATAGTTCTTCAACAGTGTTTTTATAGTATTATCAGAGCCCAAACCAGAGAAAGATCAAATTATTACAAGACTTCAGAGTCTCCAGAGCATATGATCTAAAACCTTGCTTTGAGCACAATAATGGTTGTTTTCCTGGTGTGTTTACCAGGTTCAAGAGCTTAGCAAATTCTATCAAAGCAATTTGTAATAAGCCAACGTTCAGCTGCTAGGTGACTTTTAGTGCAGGGAGTCGGGAGGGAGAGGCCGTTCTTGGTAGATCAGCTTAAAAAAGGCCAGCATCTCATTTTCATTCGGCTCCATTACAGATGATGTTTATTCATGCATGGCCATGCTGCTCTGGAACGAGCAGCATATTTTTGGAAGCAGCAGCTCGTTGTCATGGCTAATCAACGCACAACGCTCTTTGAGCAGAGCTCAGGCATTGGCTTGCGTGGGTGTGGATGAGGGTGTGTTCTTGTTGTGCTTTTCTCTCTCTACCCGTTATCAGTGATTTCACTGAGTGATCAAGGCTGTTTCGAAGAGACACTCACTTAATGAAGACACTCCGACATGGACACTAAGTGGCAGGAGTTCTGCTGCCCAGTTGTTGAAGGCTAACAGTGTAATTAGCAGCTGGAGGGATACACATCTCAGCCGTCTCTGGCCATGCTGGCTCTTGGTGGCTTAAAGGGATAGTTCACCCATAAATGAAAATTCTGTCATTAATTACTCACCCTCATGTTGTTCCAAACCTGTAAGACCTTTGTTCATCTTCGGAACAAAAATTAAGATATTTTTGATGAAATCCGAGAGCTCTCTGACCCCTCCATAGACAGCGATTTAATTAACACTTTCAAGGCCCAGAAAGGTAGTAAAGACATCGCTAAAATCGTCCATGTGACTCCAGTGGTACAACCTTAATTTTATGAAACGACGAGAATAATTTTTTGTGTGCAAAAACAAACAAAAATAACGACTTTATTCAACAATTTCGTTCTAGCCTGTGTCAGTCTCCTACGCAGTTAACGTTGTAAAAACAGTGCAGCTCCAGCGTCATCATCACACGCATGCGTGGTGGTGCTCATGTGAACAGCATCGGCTGCCGTAGAACTCGAAAGCGCTGCACTGTTGTGTAAGCTGCGTAGGAGACTGACACAGACTGGACAAAATTGTTGAATAAAGTCATTATTTTGGTTTGTTTTTGCGCACAAAATATTCTCGTCGCTTCATAAAATTAAGGTTGAACCACTGGAGTCACATGGACGATTTTAGCGTTGTCTTTACTACCTTTCTGGGCCTTGAAAGTGTTAATTAAATTGCTGTCTATGGAGGGGTCAGAGAGCTCTTGGATTTCATCAAAAATATCTTCATTTGTGTTCCGAAGATGAACGAAGGTCTTACAGGTTTGGAATGACATGAGGGTGAGGAATTAATGACAGAATTTTCATTTTTGGGTGAACTATCCCTTTAACAACGGCATGAACTCTTTGCAGACATGTTTGTAATCCGTTGATTAGCCTACATGTTGATTTTTAAATGAAATGGGCCGTCGGTTCTTATAACGCAGTGGTAGCCTCGAATCCCTGGACGTGTCGAAATGTGAGGATAAAAGGAGATCCAGTTCAGACGGCCCTCTTCATGGACCCCATTTCAGCCTGATTCTTTTGCTTTGTTGAGCCAAGAAAAGCTTTGGGAGCCAACTGGGACAGAACCAGAATGTCGAAGTGAGCTAATTGGGAGGAATCCTGGTCTGCCGTTTCTCTCCTTCCCCCTCTCCTCATCCCTAGTGTCCAGCATAGCCTTTTTTACTCCACCAGTGGAAATCCCCTGATGAGCTACACCCACTTATTAAGGCAGCCACAACGCACATCATCAAGTCTCTTTAGAATATGTTTAGATGTGCAGCTTTTTTACTTGTAGGCTTATGTGTGTTCAATTCATACCAAGTATTTTTTGCTATCACATGAATTTGCAGATTTTTATTTTCATGCGATTGCATATTTTCTTGGACAAGAGTCAATAGACAAGAAGCGGTTAGCCTCTAGAGACCAAGGGATATTCATCCCTTGACTTCAGTGGAAGGATGACAGTGCATTCAATTGCTTTCTTGTCGCAAACACAGCATCCCATATCTTCAGTGTTTTATCAGCAAGGATTTATTTTCAAAAAACACCCTAGCAATTAAAAGAGAAGTTGCTGCCGTACAGATCTTTTAAATTGGCTAAGATAAAATTTAATTGAGATCCTGCCAATAATGAGAGGTTTTGTTCATGTTGCAGAGATGCAAACAGTTGACTGAACTGCTCTACCAAAGAAGAGAGCTGAGAGAGACGCCGGTCTCCTGGGACACCCAGACACGAAAGGGAGGTTATCGCAGAATCGGCCTCCTGTCTTGGAGGAGTTTGAACTCTTTGCTTGCATAACATCTCTTGTTATCAAAACAGTTGGCGGTAATTGTGCCAGGCGCTAGCGTGTTGGGCGTCCGGTGATGCTTCACTTGGCGCAGGCTTATGTCACTCTTCATAACAATCATGCCTTATCTGTGCGTGCCAGCATACATTCGGTTTACTCGTCTCAGGGAGCAAGTCACGACGGAGCCAGTGCAGCATAGCTCCTTTTAGGTCCAGCAGGTTTAAATGAAGCTGACCTTGTTGTTTTTGGAGACCTGTGACAAAACCACACCTAGACTGAAAGGATGGTTGTTTAGCAATCCTATCTCTCACTTTCAATGTGTTTTTTGGCTTCGGTGCTCACACCGTGTAAATGGCTTTCGTCTACTGTGCTGTTATTAACACCAGAATGAGGTCGTCTAAAGACTCAGACATTCAGTACATGATTCAAACAAGGAGCTAGTGAAGAGCATAGTGATGATAATATGCAATTTTTGTTACTGTGATGATGGAGAGAGAGAGAGGACAGAAAACAGGACCAAATTGTTTGCCAGAACTCTAAAGTGCATTTTGTATGCATAGCTCAACTATTTATCCATTTGTATTCATACACTCATTTGCATGATTGAGTCCATGTGTATTTGAGCATTCTCATATCCTCTGTCTTGTTTATGTCTCTGAATGCCTTTGGTAGTCAGTGTTGCATGGATTTGCATGTTGGTTTTATGCGTCCAGGTGTAAGACAATGGTTCAAGCTGGTGTTTGCCTATTTGTGTGCTGTTTATAGGACCTGCTTCTGTTTTATAATTCATGTCAGAAGCATATGTTTTGTTATCACTTCATTTATCTTATGCCTCAGAATGTCTATATAATATTTGCATATTATCATTTCTGTTGACTGCACAATTATTTTTTAAACAAAGAAAAGTGTGTTATTGAAACCTATTTTTATCCCTTGTGCACAGTTAATGCCTTTATATAGATATCAATATTATACTGATTAGGCATTTGAAACAAATATTAAATCAATATCAGTTAGTTCCATAAAGTTACATTCCGCATTATATTTAAGCACATTCTTGAAAATGTAATTCAGAAGAATTTTATTAACTTAAAACATTCTTTTTTAGGAATACAGAATATTAACTAACTATAGGAAAAATTCAAATTCTTGACAAAATATGCTCTTATGTCCTTTTCAGTGTTTAAATATTGCATTTGTCATATTGAGCATGCTAGAAAACAATCAGACAATGCACGAGTTATTGTTAACAAAAAGAAATAACATTTAATTCAATTCACATTTATTTGTATAGCGTGTTTCACAATACATATCGTTTCAAAGCAGCTTCACAGAAAATGAATGCGTCTACATTACAATTTAAAGTGATTTGTTATCTGTCCAAGTTATGTATCTCAGAAATGTACATATATAAAGCACACAGTTAGCTAGTCATGTATTATTAATCAATGCAATAATTTAAGGCACAAACAATGGGCTCAGTGAAGTAAGAATACATGTTGTTAACAATGATTAGGGTATATAACATTAAAATAGTTCTTTAGAAAATGAACTTCTTATTGTTTTTCCAGTCCTTGGACTTTTACCAGAGAAGTGAATGAACAAAGAAAAAATGGCAAGTGTAGATTTAACTTTCCAAACTCAAAATGCAGGGAGATGACAGTGACATTAATTTAGCTTTTTAATGTGTAAAAACCACAGAGAAGCTTTGCATTTTTATAATCTCCTCTCTATAAACAATCTTCATTAGCCAAATGCCAGATAGCTATCCACGGAATGATCTATTGAATGGCGCAGATGTGGCCGCTGATGGTGATGAAGGCCCGGAGCCAGTGAAGGAGCTGTAGTATTAAGCAGAACAATAGAGCAATCACTGCTTTGATTGGTATTGATCTTGGAGCAGGAGGGAAGAGTGAAATTGAAACTGACCAGTTGGACCCGGATCCCATTTGAATCAGAAAAGGTGGTAAAACAGCGTGCCAAATGATGTCATGGCTCTGGCTGGACACAAGCTTCCTTTAATGGCTTTAGGACGGCACATTATTCTCTGTTAAGAGGAAATGTGAATCATTGTCAGGCCGTTTCCCTGTGGGAAAAAAAATAGATTTATCATCCTCCCTTTCATTTTTTTATCCTCATCTTCCCTTCTTTATGTCCACTCTGTCACTATAGTTTTTATGATGAGGATCATGATCACACAATCATCCTGTCAAAATGCTTTATATGAGCATGATTAGTTGTGATAAAGCATCGCATACAGTGTGGTCCAGAGTTGATCAGAATTCAGTCAACATCATCCTGGGTGTTAGCGAAACACGAAAATAAAAAGTGAGTAAAGAAAAGGTATCCTATCGTTGTGGCACAAAAGCAAGAGGACACTATCGATTTGAGATCTGTTTTTGTCAGCCCTCTTTATCCTATCCTAAAACAAGCTTTGCTCTTTTCTCTGAAGTGATGCTTGCTCAAGCTGCCATGACAGATACAGTAAAACAGCTCTTCAATGTCAAGCCTTTTAAAGATGAGCCGTTAAACCCCAGATTAGCACCAAGATTCACATGTTTTTCTGGCTCAAAGGGTTTTGAGGAGGAGGACCGGCGCTGGAGGTCATGGCAGCGCTCCTTCTCGACTTTTCCTCAGATTTGTTGGAGAATCTCTCCACACCTCCTGCTTTAAAGCGTTCACACTGCAGACTCTCTCTGGACGAGGTCTGGCTCCGAGCTCCGTGACCTTGAGTCGCTTCAGTAGATGCTAAATCAATTTGACTGACATCGTCCAACCCTTCAAGTCATTGCTAATTCAATAGAAACTTTATTGCATACAGAAAAAGATCTCGCCTCTCATACACAGCAGAATGTGGCGTTTTATCTGCTGGTGGATTTATAACTGTAGTTGGTCTGAGGTTGATGTAGCTGGTCAAAGGTAGATTTGAAGAATGCTTTTGGTCAGGGATGGGTGATTACATATTATACAATTAGGGAATATCATGAATATTGTGGTTAAAAGTTATGTTTATAAAGACAGAAACCCAATTTCATTTCCATTTTTCCCCCAGCGAGCTTGTGGATGTTCTACACACTCGCAAATTATTATTTTTAAAACAGATAGCAGTATGTACTTTGTAACAATCCACTTGTTAAAAGGTTAGTTCACTCAAAAAGGAAAATATTACATTATTTACTCACCCTCAAGTCATCCTAGGTGTATATGACTTTCTTCTTTCAGCCGAACACAATCAGAGTTATTTAAAAAAATATTCTGGCTCTTCCAAGCTTTATAATGGGAGTGAATAGTAACTTTGATTTTTGATTTTGAACCCCAAAAAGTGCATCCATCCATCATAAAAGTAATCCATATGGCTCTAGGGGGTTAATAAAGGCCTTCTGAAGTGAAGCCATGTGTTTTTGTAAGAAGGTCAGAGGTCACTCTTTGGCTGGAACTAGACTCACGTACGTATGGCCATTACTGGAAGCCAGTGATTATAGTTTATAAAGTTATAAATATGGACATTTTTCTTACAAAAATGCACAGCTTCAGAAGGCGTATAGATTACTTTTATGATGGATGGATGCGCTTTTTTGGGCTACAAAATCTTCACTCCCATTATAAAGCTTGGAAGAGCCAAAAGAAAAAAGTCATATGCACCTTGGATGGTGTGAAGGTAAGTAAATTATGGGATCGTTTTTATTTTTGGGTGAACTACCCTTAGTATGATATCACGCGTTGCCGCTTCCAGGTCCAAACACTCTATCAGATGCCAAAAGCAAACAAACAGTGTTAATATACAATCACAATGTGATGTAATACTTCCATAAAATAACAATCCTCACCTTTATCTTCATACCAAAATCCCAGATGGCAGAACAGCGATTCATCTTTTATAAATCGTTAAAGTATTGGTGTCCGGGACGCCGTGAGCACTTAAACTGCAGTGTACACCGTAAGTTTTTAAAAGCTTAGCTTAAATGTGCTGCTGAGAGATAGTATTATCAAGTGAAGCGAGTAGAGGCTTGGAACCGGAAACAATATTTGACTTAAAAATCGGATCCAGTCTTTTTAATGGAAGGCAAACAAAATTCACCTTTTTAAATCTTTCGAGGGTAAATGCAAAATTATTGAATATCACCAAAATGTTAAAAAATATTGAGATATATCGATTTTTTAGATGTAATGCCCAACCCTACTTTGGGGTCAGTAAAACTCACTCTCATGCTCGTGCAGTGCAAATGCCCTCAGCTCAATTCATAATTCATCATCAACTTAATAATTAAATTAGATGCATATGATCTCTTTGTTATCTATGCATGTGTCTATGTTGTTTCTTGTGTTATGGTCTTCCTATTTGTGTTTTGTTTGACCAGACAGGGATAACGCTGTGGGTGTGACTCTCCAATGTCTGAATATTCACCTTTCGTTCCATGGAAATTAGCATATAGATAACTATACCACTGATTTTCATGCAGTGCACAATTCCCTGGAGAGAGGCGTGGAGGAGGCTTGTAGTATGGAGGTTGGAATGCCAGCTTGGTAAAAGACCATGTCAACCCGCTGCGTTCTCTTTTCGTATGCTGTCTTTCATATCAAAGCCTTTCCTACATTCATTTGAAAGTCAAAAGACCTCCCTCTTTCCTAGCCTGCCTTCAACTCTTGTGGCTAATAAAGCAGTTGAGGGAAGACCACTTGAAAAGTTTACCAGCGCCATTGATGAATTAACATGCAGTCCCATCCTTCTCCCTGTCTTCTTGGAACTACTGTGCAATGAGCCCTTATTTCTGTCACATTAATTTTGTTTGAAAAAAATGGAGAAAAAATGCTCAAATTTCCCTAGACACCCCTTAATATCTGTACTGGGAACTGTAAATGTTGCTTTTCCCAGCATTTTTCAGTCTTTATTATACAAAGTTTTATAATTAACTGACACCTCATCTCACTGGAGGATTTGAGTTTTTCTTTTCGTTTTATTATACATACGGCATTTTTCTTTACAAGCTAAAAAAATTAATCAGTTGATGAGTAGAATCTATAGTGTGCTGGTTTGCAATTTGCATTTTTTTATTATAATCTAAAGTTTCATTTCAGATGCGAACGGCTATGAGATTTGATTTTCTGGAACATTTCTCACGAGACAGATTGCGGTTCTTGGTGAAACATCTCTGTAATATGACAGATGGGCCAAAATCGATCCATTAACAGAGGCGAAGCGAAAGTGACGTAATTGATCTCCATAACATTTACTCCTTTCGGTTTTTGTTGTCTTTGCAGATGTCCTCTATGGCCCTATCTGTTGTACAGAAACAGCTCTAGATTTACTTGACCTCCATTTGAGTCAGTTCGAGCAAACGGTTGTTCTTGAATCTGTACTTATATCAGGATAGTTTAATGCATTTCCTCCAAAGCCCACATTCTCCAAAATGGGATCAAAAAGTCATGGCAGACACTACAGCGACCCTTGTGCAGGATTGCGTCTGCCGTATGATGAGGTAGAGAGAAAATCAAATCTGTAAATGTCACCTTCTCCTTATTCAGACAGGCTCCAAATTTGCCTTCTGAAGCAGATTTGCCGCACTCAGAGCATTTGTCATTGCACCATTCTTAATTTGAAGAGTTTCTAAAGGAGTGTTGGAAGCGTATACACCCCGCCACGATCTGAGACAAAACCGCTTACGGCAGGTGAAATGGCGTTCCGTGGAAAATACAGTCTACAAATAAACAAATGCAAACAGAAAATGTCCGTCAGTGCTGACAATTTAATGGAAAAAGAGACGGCTTTCATTAAAAAGTGACATTGGGCTGATGAGGTGTGGAAAGTTTTTGTGTCCATTCTTGTCTTTTTACAGTGGCAAAGCTCCATATGTTTCGAGACCGTCCCATGTACGTGCACACGATAGATGCTTACAGAGTAATTAAAGAACGCAGATACGCCGTAATCCTCAGAGGGAACATGCAGGAGGACGGACCTTCTTTGTGCTTGCCTTGGGTGAACAGTGGCTCTGCAGATTTGGAAGTACGAGAACTCATTTTGCATAGTTAGCCTGTTTTGCCATTTAGATCCGTCCGCTCAATTAAAACGCATTAATTATGAATGTGTGTGAGAAATGTCAAAACATTTCAACAGACACATTTGCAGATGATTGCTTTTTTTTATAAACCCTGTTTATCGGTTTACCTCTTCAGGATTGTATTGTGCCAAGGGGATTAAAAACTGAGCAGTGGTTGTGTTAATCAAAATAGTCTATAATTCCCTGAATTTCAAGAGTAAATTGAATAAAATGACACTGCTCTATGAAGTGTTCTTGTGAAATCATTGTAACTTTAAAGGCCCACTGAAGTGCCTTGAAATGCGCAGCATTATTCAATGTGATGACGTAATTTCCACTCAAACAGGAATCAGGGTGGGACATATCGAGTAGCTCCTCCCCCTTTTTAAATAGTCAATTGCCTTTCGTTTATATCACAGCTCAGCCAGAGCCGTTGAGCTTGGTAAAGCCACAGTTTCCTCCTAATCTATAACCGTTTCTCCTCCTAATCTCCTCCATATCACTTTAAAATAGCATTCTGTGCAGAATTCAAACGGATCCAATATGTTTTCTGGTCTGCGCCGACTCGAGCATATGATCTGCCCTGTGCTGTTGTGTCTCTGGACCGGAGCTGCGGCAGTTTGCGTGACACTGACGTGACAGACTTCATTTGCCCCAATGGAAAGAATATTTACACTGTCTGAATCTTTCCCTATCCCCTATAAAATGCACTATGTGTCATTCACCATGTAGTAAATGTCTAGATTCAGCTTCTATTTATAATTTAGGGGGTGGGATGCTTCAGATTCTAGAAAGCATTTGATTGGCCAGAAAATCTGATGAGAAGTGCAGTGATGTCATCAAAATTATTGATCTATATTGGCGGAAGTGAAAGACTATGTTTTGAATGCTTATATCTTCTAAATGCGAATTTTGTCATAGTTTTGGAGCACACTAGTTAGTAAAGCCAACATATTCATACTAAAAGACAATTTTGATTTCACAGGGACTTTAAAGACACATAAAAAGCATTTAGTAATGGGTAAAAACAGAGCTTTACAGAATTTACAATCCATGAATAATTATTATTTGTAGTGCAAGCTCACAAAGTTTGAATAATTTTTTTAAACTTTAAAACCTTTCCATTTCTGATGCCTTTTAACATGACTTAATGTGGGAAAATGTCAAAAATAGGGATACTTCATGTTTTTTGTCTGTCTAAATCTTGGAAAGCTTGGTTTTGGATGGCCCGATTCGCCCTAAGGTTTATCCATGCCCGATGCTTACCAACCGTTTATCACCTTAGTGAATAGTATGTTTCAGCTCATTTGTCATGTAAACTCTCTCAGAGAAAATAAAGCTGTTTTTCAGCCACTGCCTTTAGGGCTTTTCTGTCACCATCAGTGTTGTTGTTCCTATTGGGGTCACTTAAAGTCACATGTGGGATCTGTACAAACATGCTGCTTATTGACAGTGTGAGATCCCACAGTGGCTTTGCGCAGAAGTCACATTCATCACTTATTTCAGCCTACAATGTTTGGCATTTAGTGACCTCCAGTGCCTCCCGTCGAAGAGTTCACACAATCTGTCACTTTTTTAACCTAACTCATGGCTGCTGACATGGTGTCTGAGCTTCTGAAAAATTTAAAAGAGCTCTTTATGGTGAAACGATAAAGAGTTAAGTTATGCCATACCTTTGTATCCTCGCTTTAGACGAGACTCTCTGATGCTTGACATTACTTTGAAGGGCAGGTTTGATAGGTGTTTTTCAAAGATTCCCTCAGATCAAGAGTCGGACATCAGTTAGACAAGGGCCACATGCGGGTGCGCCGCCTTGGCATTTGCGCTGAATGTTGATTGGTGTTCGTGTCGAACGTGAATTTGTTTTCATAGAGCTTGAAACGGGAGCGATTCATCTTAATACATTCATAATTAATTACAGTGGGTGCACATGCCTGTGTGCACCTATAATTGTTTACATGAAAAGGAGCAAATAGTCTACAGCGCTACAGGTTCTATCTTTCTCTACCACCTACATCCACACATTTATATCTGTGTGAGTATTAGCAACGTGTGCGTAGCCTTGTTTTGTTTTTCATTTTCTTTGTTGTTAAGCCTTTTTCCCTCAGCTCTGCGTCTCATTGGCTACTCATGGGAGACGGTCGTGAAAGAGAGAAAGGCAAACGCTTAAGGCAGCGCTTGGCAGACAGCGACTGACTCTGTGATTAAAATTTGCCTCTAAAGCCACAGTCGTCAGAGTCAGCATAATTTAAAAGCCCCTTACTTTGATGCAGAACAATGAGACTAAATGGCAGTCCTCAGAATCGCTCACTTGTTCTGCTGCCAAAGCATGTACTGAGATAAAGGAAAAGATGAGAAATGACAAATAGGAATAGGAAGGGATATATAGTCTAGTCTTAATTACCCTGTAAATATGTTGCTCAACGCCTCGTTCTTTTATAATTCACCCCGGTAGAGTTACTTGGAATGAAAGAGAGGAAAACTTTTCAAGAGAGCCCGCTCATTTATTCATTGTCTTATGCGAATGTACTGTGTGTTTTTCTTCTAAATCTTTGATTTAGTTGGAGCATAACAGCCACAGATCTCTCAATTTAAAATGTGAAATGGTCATTAGATCCCAACGGAACTGTTTGCCAAGAGAGAGACGGCGCTAAATAAAAAGGCAAATCACAAATGAGATCTTTTCAAACTCAATAGTTTCTCCTAGACACCAGTGAGATTGAATGGAGAGCAAATGGTGACTTTTGATTAAGTCTGCTGCTTCTCAGGTTTTTCTTTTGAGTAAAATGCCCTTGTAATCACAGACTCCATTTTTCATTTCTGTGCAATTTATGTTTGTTGTATATACCTCTGCATTCCTATTTTTTACAACAGTTGCTTCATTTTAGGAAATTTGGGCGAAACATCTACAACAAAGTTAAAAGTTATAATTCATGAAAATCCCCCAAGCCCGAAAAAAAAACAAATCTTGATTGTCACAAGTTTACAGACTAAAGGACCGTTCACACCAAGGACGATAACTATAAAGATAAAGATATAGTTCTAAAAATGGTTCTTAATATTAAGGAATAGCAGAGTCCACACTACAGCTGTAATGATAACGGCACAGAGAAACAATACCGTTGGAATCACTTTCAGAACGATTTAATACAGCTGATGAACGATAAAAAAATTGACAGAGCGATATCGTCCACTGGTGTGGATATAGTTATCATTAAAAATAAATGCCTTTCCGATCTGATATGTGATGGGGAAAAGGGATTAGAGCGAATTCGGCAAAAGGTGGATTTGAACCTCGGGTCAATTTGCGTCAAAACTTTCTACCACGCGCCCCTATACTACTGCTGCTGTACACTAACCAATGTCTTCCGTCCTTTTGTCTGGCCCAACCAGACGTCAGTGGGTGGAGTTAGTGCAAATAGCGTTTGCCAACAAGACGGGATATTTGCACTTAGTGTAAATAGACACTCTGTATCTTTATATTTATCATTGTTGGTGTGAACAGGCCTTAAAGGGATAGTTCACCCAAAAATGAAAATTACCCTATGATTTAGGGTGTACTCACACTAGGCGCTCTGAACCGTGCCCGAGCGCGATTGTACAAGGCAACCGTGCATAGTGTGAGTACTCCCTTACTCACCCTCAAGCCATCCTTGGTTTATATGACATTCTTCTTTTAGACGAATAAAATCAGAGTTATATTAAAAAATGTCCTTGCTCTTCGCCATTCATATTCAACTTATGAAAAAAGCGTAACTGGCACAACGATGACGTCAGACGTAGCGTAAGTGAGAGGCGTTACACTTTCTTCGTAAGTTGAATACGGAAGGCGGTCTGACGGAAGCTAGACATTTTTTAAAATAACTCTAATTGTATTCGTCTGAAAGAAGAATGTCATATACACCTAGGATGGCTTGAGGGTGAGTAAATTATGGGATAATTTTCATTTTTAGGTGAGCTATACCTTTAAGGCTGGAAACATACTTTATTCAAGTAT
The DNA here is from genome assembly GCA_039654625.1 of Rhinogobio ventralis. NCBI lineage: Eukaryota > Metazoa > Chordata > Actinopteri > Cypriniformes > Gobionidae > Rhinogobio > Rhinogobio ventralis. The sequence continues at coordinate 4,687,889 of CM077213.1, read as the reverse complement.
ACAGTATGCAGATAGTTAGTTGCTGTAAACATTACAGTAAGATTCTCATCATATTGTCATTGCTTAAAAGTCACTGTAAATGCAGACATGTATGCTCTAGTGTCCCTTGTGGCAACTCTAAGAATGCAGTGCGTACTTTAATTGAAATATAAGTGACATTTCAGGTTTGTTTAACTAATCTGAGGGAATTAAATTATTTATTTGGTTCATGCACAGGTAAAGCTCAAACAATGTGCAATGGTTCTGGTGTAAGACTATGAACAGAGGAGTGATCTAACCCTCTTCATGTGTCTCTTTCCCTCTGGCTATCTGTTTGTCCTTAATGCCAGAGTGGGAGTGGTTGCTAAGCAGTGTCTCTATGGACACACAGGCTTCATCTCACTCAGATCTGCAGCATCTCTTTCACTTCTCTCTCGTCTTTTACCGAGGACACACTCCACAAATTTCAGTCAGTTTCTCATTCTCCTTTTCTTTCAGCCTCTCTTGCTTTTTTTTTATATTCATAAGCAGGCTCAGCACGCAATATGGAACTACCTTCTCCCACAGGGCTAAACATTGAGTTCCTTAAGAAGCCTGAGCCCTTGATGCAAACGGTTATCAATAACCTTGAAATGCTTTTGCTCCGTTGCCCAATTTTGTTGTTATGTATTTGAGCAGGCACTCTGGCATGATAAGGGAGAGAGAGAGAAGGAGAGCGTTTAAAAAAACTCAATGAAAACAAAATCACGACATTTCTGGATGAAAGCCTTTTGCACGCCTTGTGCTCTAAATATGTTCCCTTTCATTTCACAGTAACATCTTAAGTTTTTTTTTTCTTCATTGCTTTCTGAGTGCTCCCCCTTTGAGGTCCCGTGCCTGTTTTATAGTTTTATATTTCTAAAAAGGTTGTCACAGCTATTTGCAAACATAACACCTGGGCATGGGAGTTTCCTTAAAGGAGTCCCTTGAGCAATAGTGACATTGGATTCAAACAACTCAGTAATTTATAAAGAAATGATTGTGATGATTGATGATCTTTGTGTAAAAAAAGAAAAGCTCCCAGTGTTTTTAGAGAGCAGCTTTGTTTCAATAATCCTGCTCGCACTCCATATTAAGTACTCTTTTTGTGTTGTTAACAGATGAACATGGACATTTGAAAATCTACCTGCCCAAGAAGCTTCTGGAATGCCTTCCCAAATGCTCCTCCCTGCCCAAGGAGAGACATCGCTGGAACACCAACGAGGTAAAACGTTTCCATCACTACTTTCACAGGAGTTTGCTGTTTTGTTTGTCCAAATATTATAATGTTTTTATTGGATGCTTATTTTATGCAAATTGTATTGTTGGTTATTTATTTCTTTTTTTCTTTGCAAACTTTGATTTGTAATTGTACTTAAGCAGAGAACCAATTAGAAGTTGAGTTTCTAGATTTGACGACCCAGCTAAACAGAAGTACATCAACGTTCAACATTGCAGTCAATATTATATTATATTATGTTATGTTGTTAATTTATCATATTATATTTAGTGCTGTCAAATCGATTAATTGCATCCAAAATAGTTTGTGTTTACATAATATATGTGTGTGTACTGTGTATAATTATTTTGTATATATATACACACACCTGCATGTATATATTTAAGAATTTTTTTGTAATAATATTTATATTTATATATAATATAAATTATATAAATATATATGCAGTATATACATGCAAATATGTCTTAAATATATACATGGATGAGTGTGTATTTATATATACATAATAATTATACACAGTACACACACATATATTATGTAAACACAAACTTTTATTTTGGATGGGATTATTGTGATTATTCGATTTGACAGCACTAATTATGTTATATTATATTATAGCTCAAATCAAGCTCAAATGGAGTTACTAGGTTTTTGACCAGTGAATTTCTGAGAATTTCTGAGAATTTCTGACATACAGTATGTGTTTTATGTCATTAAAACAACTGCATCTGAGACAGTAAGTGCATTGCATTATGTTTTCATTACAGGGTATAACTTATTAAGCTTACTGTAGCTATGCGGGGGCTCAGTTTGTTCTGATATTTTTTGTCACAAGCACTTTTTAATGCTTTTCTTTGGTGAAATATTTGCAAAACCTACTGACAGATATAAAGGGTGAAAAAAAAGTAATGATTTATAGAATAAATTAATAAAAATTCACCCGACAGCGGCAATATTTTATTTTATTATATATGAGAAATATAATCTGATTAATTCTCATATAATATAATATTTGTTTTGCAAAGATTTGCCAATTGAATATTACTTGTCCACCAAGATATTTTCTCACAAAATGTAGTTTTGCTGACTGCCACATTGGAATGTTTGGATTTCCTCTGTAAATCTGTGTCAGTTTTATCTAACGGTTGGACTTGTATACAAAGTGTATCTGCATTGCTTTGAACTTTGTCTTCCTGGGCCGAAGGCGTTCTGACATTCAGAGACAAACAAACACACTCAGCAGAGATTAGGTAGGCCTGTTTGGACTGATTCCACAACACACCTAAAGTCTGACACAACCTCCTACTGTCTCGCTCTCTGCCAAAGTGTAACACCACTTGAACATGCACCAGATCGGTTTTCATTTTTTAAAAATGGGAGATCTGGTCTCAAGTGGATAAGTTAACATATTGAAAGTTGCTACCTGATGTACTGAGGACTCTGCCAAATTTAGAGAGATGAGATTTGTATTGAGCTGTTCTGATGCCATTACAAGATGTATAATGGTCTAAAATTCTTGTTAAAGGAATAGCTGACATGTTCTTGTTACCATTGGTTGATATAACATTGCTAATCTTTTTTGCCCATAATGTAGCAGGCTAAACCTTGGACTCACACTGCAGCTTTTTTTTCTGCAGGTTATCTGAGGATTACAAAAGTCAAACTTTTCTTTCCTTTTCTAGCCCTGCCTTAAATTCTTTAGCGTGATGGAGATGGCACACGCTGCTGTAGATGACTTGGGATGATGCATGCCATGACCTTTCAAAATCTTTCAGATTCATTTCCATTTCAAAACTGCTATAACTTATGAGAGAGGAAACCTCTTGCACAATGTCTTGCACATATACGTTTATTTACGATAATAGTTGAAAGGGCAGTTTGATCTGGGGAATGCAGGTGTGTTTTCTTTATTCCGTGCTTGACTGTGTTGTAGTTGAATAAATGATGGTGCAGAGAGGTTGATACTTCTCTCTCTCCGTTTCATTTGTGCGCCCTCCGTGTTGGGAAGCCAGCAATGTGGCTGTCCCTCTGTGCTTTCTGTCAAAGCCTCCGCACTGCCTTTCTCTTAACTTGCAAAGAGTTATACTATGAAGTTTCCCAAATGTTTTTAACTGTTTGTTTCACCCTCCCCAGCACCTCTTTTATAGTTCTTTTTTTAGAATTGTGCCGTTGTAGAGGAAGATAATCCGACTCCATGCTGATGCAAAACTAACCAGCCTCAAAGAAAAGTCATGAGCGGTTCACTACGAGAACTTCAGTGATAGGTATTTATTTCACATCAAATAAACTTTTTTTTTTGTATTGTATTTTTGGCCTTTTGTCACTTTCTGAGTAGAAAGTAGAGAGAGGAAAGGAAGTGATGGGGAGAAGAGACAGGAACAGGATCAGTCAGTGTCCAATAAAGAGCCGAACTGTGAGCAAAACTGCTGTTTTTCAAAATTGCTTACAATTTTAAAGAAGGTGCTGTATGTAAGAATGACTAGTGGTTGAAATGGGTACTGCAGTCCAAATTCAAAATATTTTTTGCCCCTCCCCCTCCTCCTCAAACTCGATGCTCACGCAGGTTGCCAGTTTGAGGACACGCGACAGGAACGAGCACAATTGCAATCCTTCATAGAGATTTTTAGATGGATGCCGAGGCTTTTTTTAGGTCGGGTAGAATCAGCGATCTCTGACCCAGTTTGTTTGCTGGTTTCCATGGCAGCAATACGCTGTGATTTTTGGCAACTGGCAACCTGGGGTGTCAAAATACTATTGGGTAAACTGGCAATGTGTGTTATCACAGACCAAAACAATTTCGACACGGAACGCACATTTCAAAGTAGAATAACTGGCTGAAGCATTGAGTATGTGAACCCAGCATGTTTTCTAAATATCTGCAAACATATTATTATATATTATATATATTATATGTTATTTTTATGCTTTAGTACAGTCAAAAACTTACATAGAGCACCTTTAAAGTCAACTTGAAATCAAAATTGACCCTATTCTTGATACAATTCCTGCTATTATTATGAACGCTGGTAACACTTTACAATACGATTCAAATTGTCAACAATAAAGATATCATAAATGAACACTGTTATTTTAGTATTATTGATATATTATTATAGTATTTGTTAATTTTTATTTCATTTACATTTTAGTTTGTTTTAGTACTTTAAAAATTGTTTTGCTTTATTTTCATTTCAGTTTTAGTAATTCTATTACTTCAACTCATTTTATTTCAGTTAGTTGCCAATGCAGTATTGCTAAATGAAGTTTTTTATTTTTACGTTTTTCCATCTAATTTCTATATTTTATTTCAATTCAACAGTATTTTAATGAATGATTATGTTTTTTTATTGATCTAGTTTATGCTATTTTATAAATATACTTTTATTCATTGTTAATTCATGTTTGTTCATAATACTTCGTTATTTTATACAACTTTACAAATGTAATTTATGCAACATTTCTATGTACAAATTAACTTTAACCAAGATTAATAAATGCAATGAAAGGTTAAAATTTAATTTTAGACATGACATTAACTAAAGCATTGATCTTTATTTTGAAATGTTATCTGAATGATTCAATTGAATCATTTCGAATCATTTTTTTAATTTTAATATCAAAACCACTTTTTACGATCCAATAAATTCCTGATGGATAAACTAAAATCTGCTGTTTTCCTCATAAATGCACCATGTTACTGCCATAAAATAGGTTACGAATGTTATTTCATGTTCACTTTAACCCCTCTTAATTTGTAAGGGGATGGAAAATAGAAAGGATGCTCGGTTCTATCATCCATGATTACCTGCCCCTCAAGAGCCGACGTTTGTGGTGAACATGCACTCAGGAAATATTGGCTCCATAAGCGTTAGCCAAATCTGACATATTCGTGACTGTAGCAACTCGCTCCCAATTTTGCATCCTCACAGGATGAGGAACTTGTTACTGTCAGTAGCGCTATTGCTTTCACTGTTCCTGTCGTCATCCAGGCTAAACATAGCTAACTGTTTAAACAAACACTGGCCAGATAGAGCACAGATTGGAGATTAGAAAAAAAGAGTGAAGGACAGACAATGTGGACAGGCAAAGAAAGAAGGAAGGAGGAGTAGCTCTCCCTGCAGATGGAGACATTGTGTGGCCGTTGTTGAAGCAGAGCTACTTTTGGAGGCTGTTAGGAGGAGAAAGTCTCCCTAGTGACATACACCGCTCTTAATGAGAATGAGTTCCTAAACAGCACCGACTTCTTCCCCCTTCAGCGCCAGTCTCAGACTGAATGCCATGTTCCCAACGACCGGCGGTGAGGTATAATGAGGCCTCTAGCAGGGCCGAATGAGACATCAGGTCATACAAACAAGCACAGCTCATGTCCGAACCTGTGCTTTTCTGCATGCACTGGATATATCACGCACATATGTCATAATTTCTTAGATTGGAAGCTGGGAAGAGCGGGGCTAAATTTATAGTGTTTGTCAGTCACTCCATATAACATTCCCACCTCTCCCTTTTCCTTATGGGAAATGACCCTTATTGAAGGTAATGACACGGACGACTGTTCAGTTGAAAAATTCTTTTAGCAGAATGACCACATTAAAGAACGAAACCGACAGCATGTTGGAAAGGAGGGGAAAACATCAAAACGATAATGGTGTTGTAATGAACACGAGAAGAGGGTGAACGCTGGGGGACGGCAAAAAGTCAATTCTTGTCTTTATCTTTTTTGCTCTTGCTCTGTCTCTCACCGTCAGTTGCTTTACACCCCCTGCTGTTAATTTTAAATACCTAGAAAAAGTGTGTGTGTGTGTGTGTGTGTTTGATAGCTCATATACTTTACCGCACACCGCTGGGAGTCCTGGAGTGTTTCTAGAGAAGCTTTGTTATTACCGAACAAGAGAATATTATGCCTAAAAACCATCTGCAGAAAATTTTGAAATAATCACGGTGCAAAGTCGGTTTCAAGAATATATATTTTTTGCAGTTCCTTGTCGATTTGGGAAGAAAACGTCCAGCAGACGGAACACCTCCACAACGTTGCACATGACTCCAAAGCAGACTGTCCTTGATCCGAACAAGCCCAAAGTTCACATTCCCAGTTGAATGTCACAAGATGCGCTGTTACATTCTGAAGTACGCTTTGCTAAATTATTTTGTCTGAAAGCAATTTAGATGAATTCTCATGGCTAAATATGCAGCTAATACAGCGTGGGTATTGCTTATTGACAAAGTGTCCTTCAGCCTGGGAGTTTTTTTCCCTGTCAAGGATATCGCAATCGCTCCAAAAAGAAAAGACAGAGAATGAGAGATGTGCAGAGGGGTTTGTCATTATTTGACCAATCTAAGCTCTTTGTTAGACCTTCTTCCACCTTCAGGGAAACAATTCCCCGGGATAAAGGAGGGCGTGGAAAATCACAATGCGTGTGTACCGAATCTAGGGGCAAACACCGAGGATGGGTACGGAGCTTACATGCTGATCTGGTAAGCTGAAGAATGAATTGTATTACCTTGACTCAATGACAAAATCCCCATGTTTTGTAGACTTTGCAAATGCTGAAGCCTGTGGGTTTGCTCTATAATGTAGATTGCTGGGATCCCTGTTTGAGCCAGAGCAATGGCTTTGATATCGCCAAAAGATTCATAAGTCGCTCCCTAGCAGCAGGGATGAAAAGCCTGTCAAGGTGAACAATACTCTCTTTTTTTGCACGCTTAAACATCTTGAGTAGCCTTGGCCGTTGGCTATAGCGAATGCCCCTTTACACACTTACAGAGAGCAAGTGTCTGTGGCGTTTCACCATAATCTGCCCCAGATGACAAATTGTGCATCTAAAAGTTTTAGGCGGCACGGAAAAGTGCTGCTGCTTGCGAGTCCTTGTCCTGTTGAGTTCCCCTGGCATGATTGCTTCATTTTAAATCTCTCAGTTTCTCCTTCTTTGTGTATTTGTGTGTGTGCTCTTGATCTAGATAATGACATCACAGATCCAGCTTTACCCCTGTGATAAGTGCCAGAAAAGTGGTTCCCCTGCCTTAATCTTAGCTGGCACTACCCCTCTCCTCTGGGTCCCTTTTCTTTTCTGGTCTACCTAAGTTTCTCCTCACATAATCAAAGGAAGCAGATGCTACTAGTCAACCCTTACCCTACAGGGAATGCTGGGAAATTTAGTTTGTGTTTGTATAAGCACAACTTTGGCTTCTGTGGAGTGGAAGGGTCTCTTGTCGCCCAAACAAGCTAGGTTTACCGCTTCACTTTCCATTACAACAAATAATGTAGTTTTAGCAAGCACCACATCTGTTGTATTTTTGACCTTTTTGTACTTGTTCAGACAGGGAAAGGACTAACTTAGGATCTACATCCTGGATTTTCTGCTTCATGATTGTTTTTCAGAGTCTCGAGGCGTTCACACTCAGTATGTTCACATAAGCAGTTCTAATAGAGTTATGGTGGTGATTTTGTAATTGAGCTACAATCTCCATCTGTCTGAGTATGCTATTCATTGTCTATATTTTATATATTTTTTTTAAGATTTAGAAATCATATTCACAACAAGACTTATAGATTCTGACCAGGGCATACACTACTCTTCATGAGTTTTAAAATGTTTTTGAAATAAGTCTCTTCTGCTCACCAAGGCTGCATTTATTTGATCAGAAATACAGTAAAACAGTATTGTAAAATATTAATACAAAATGTAAAATAACGTCTCTATTTAATTTATTCCTGTGATGGAAAGCTGATTTTTTTAGCATCATTACTCCAGTCTTCAGTGTCACATGATCCTTCGGAAATCCTTCTAATTAGGGGTGTGAATCGTTACTGTTCTCATGATTCAATTCGATTGCGATTATCATGTCAATGATTTGATTCGATATCACAGTGCATCACAATGTGTTGCATCCTCAATTTTCAATATTACTGCACATGGCTACATTTTTGTCAATGAATACAAGCAGTCAGATATATGAACTCCCTTTTTTTTTTATCTGCTCCAAGAAAGTACACCTGAATGTAGCAAACATAAAACAAAACACAGCAGATGACAGGACCATTTAGAACTAACAAACACTAGTAAATACTAAAAGCGCATGAAACTGTCAAGTAGTGTACTTAAGTTACAATAACGGCACACACATGCAGCCTTACACACACACACACTCGCACACACACACACATGCACACATACACACACTCGCACACGCACGCACACACACACACTCGCACACATACACACACTCGCACACGCACGCACACACATGCAGCCTCACACACACTCGCACACACACTTGCACTCAAATGCTGTAAATGTTAAAATAGTGGGTGCATTTTTTATTACTCGCTTTTGTGTTTCGCCTCCCTCCACCATTTTACGCTAACACGAGTGTCACGTATGTGACGAATGTCAGAGAAACAGTCATTAGGCTATAATCGTTTATGGTCTATTACTGCATTGATGCAGAATTGTCTACGTCCGCATCGCAATGCATTAATGCAACGATTAATTTCAACACCCCTAATTCTAATATGGTGATTTTTTTCCCCATTATTATCACAGTTGAAAATGGTTGTGCTGCTTAATATTTTTGTGGAAATCTTTTTTTGAGATTCTTTGATGAATAGAAAGTTCAAAAGAACAGTATTTATTTTAAATATATATATTTTTAAGAACAACGTAAAAGTCTTTACTGTCAATTTAATGTATCCTTGTTGAAAAAGTATTATTTTCTAAATAAAAAAAAGATCCTTAACTTTTGACCCCTAAATCATGAGATTTTAACTAATACATATAATCACAAACACTAATGCTGTGTTGTCACTGCAAACAGACATCAGTTTGAGTGCCCTGTGTTTTTGTTAAGACTGTAAGTCTGAATGATTATGACACATCTGCACAAACCGACTTTGCCGTTATTTTTCTCCTGGTCCAAGCCTTACTCTGACATGTGGATGCTCTGTTGGCATAATCAGGCTTGTTAAAAAGAATCCACCGGATCCCCTCTGGAGTGGGTTTAGCCATGTCCCGCTATCCCGGGGATTACAGCTTCCTTGAAAGGATTAGCACAATGCTGATTAGTTTGATTTCATTCTTCAAGCCAGAAAAAAATCCAGTCCTCTTGATGTTTATGAGATTTATTTTAATACATTTCCTCTTGTGGAAACAAATTATGCAGACTTTTTTTTCTTTTTGAAACTGTCAATACAGGCAGAAGCTTGCATTGTCTTGCTCTCGTTCTTGCTTGCTCTTTGCTGTGTTTCGAGAGTGTTTCCCAATCGAGTTGAAGAGCAAAGCTCCCTGATTAGTAGAAATGAAGAGGCAAAAAACAACAACATTTATTTCCTCTTTGCGTCTGGGACGGGTAGCACGTCGCCCCCTGTCGTGGTAATTAAAGATGACTCCGTGCAGGCAAATGTTTGAGGAAATGGAGGCTGAGCCGCTGAGGAGGCGATGAGGGAAAAGGGAAAGGTCACGCTGCTTTGTTTTTGCAAACGGGGAGGCTTTGGGCTGTAAGGAGCTGATTTGTGAAGGTGCCTGGATCATGATCGGAATAGTAATTCGAAGAAAGGCTGCTGTCAGTCTGTGGTATAGGTGTATCTGTAGGTCCATGAAGGAATGCAGAAAGATGCTAGCGAGAGTGCGCTGACCGATGCAGTGAATTGCAGAACACTCCAGGCTTCTCTCAGTTTTATGTGTGTGTGTGTGTGTGTGTGTGTCTGTTTGCGTGTATGTACAGTATATGGCAAAATAGGAAGCAGCATGAAACTTTGTGAAACCATTTACTTTCTTTATACACTTTCCTGGTCTTATTGTGAATGATTTATTGATGTCATTCCAAAGAAAGAGCAAATGTTTTCAAATTGGAGGCAGGAAAAGGGGTTAAAATATATTTTTGAAATATTTAATATTATGTCATTTTTAAATAATTTTAATACATTGCTGTATTGTTTTTGTTTGGGATTGTCAAAGTTAATGTTAATAATTGTATGCCTTAAAACTCATCTTTGATCACCAAAATGACATATTTAAATGTTTTTTTCCTGTGAAAAAATTTCTTCATGCCTTAAAATAGCTTGAATGTAACTCTACACAATTGCTTTATTTAGTATAAGTGGAACCTTGAATATGCAAATTAGTCCCCGCATCCACTCAATCACATCAGCTCGGACTACCTGATCCACTCGCTCAACTTTACTGTAGTTAATGCTACAATAGCAAGTGGAAATATTGGTTTAATTCAGCCATATATGTTTGAAACAGAAACTGATTCAGAAGAAGAAGTGGAAGAGTGAATTAAACTGGGCCGTCTACAAGTCGATGTATCAGAATGGTAATGCATTTTATATATTGCTCTACAACGTCGGACACAAAAACGGTAATTGATATAATTAGCCTTTGGCTTGACTACGTTATCAAACAGCTAATAATGTGTTGCTAATGTTACACAAACCATGTTCGCCATCTCAGTCTGCCTTCTAAAAATCAACATCCTTAGAAATACTTTGAACAACTTAGAACGTCAGTGGAGAAAGGCATATAGTTCATCATCACATCGATATATACATCATGTACATAATTCGCCCGCTATATTGCTAAATGTGCCTGATTTTTTTTTTATATCAACAGAAAAATATACCAGGATAACCTGGCTTCTCTTGAGACTCCACAGCTTCACAGCATAGTTAATGATATGCCCACACGTTGATGTGATTGGTTACAATGTAATTTGTTACGTCAGAAACACCAGAAATTCTAACATATTTTTGTGTGCCTTTCATTATACATGAACTTTTATATTTTAGCATTTCATATTTAAGGTTCAAAAAGGGCAGAAACCCCCTGATATACACTTTTTACAGTCTAATCAATCCCCAGTGGATAAAATCAAGTCTTGTCCTATTTTTTTCAAAGAATTACATGAAATTAAGTTAAATTGCTTGTGCAAGCTTTTTCATGTTGACTCAGATTGCAAGGTGTAAATGAAAGCTATTTTTCTTGCTTTTTTCTTATGAACCTGTCACTTACTGTGAGGTCATATGATCTGTTGTGGTCTAACCATCTATATAATCTGAGCTCTTGGGTACTTTCACCTGCCTCTGAAGCAACAGTGCTGTATGCTTCCCTTCCATTCCCCTTCATTTCTCCTGTCTCCAATCCCATGTTACCCTCATTCGCTCCATAACCCCTCCCTTTTTCTGTGTCTCGTATGCACTGAGGTGTAAAATTATTCAGGGATAGAGGGATAGATTTCTCCCTGTTGAATTGAACCACTGGGTAAGGCTTTTGTGCCAGGCCATTGTAATTGACTGTCGCTTTATTTACTTACTCACAGTGTGTGTGTGTGTGTGTGTGTGTGAGATTCTGGAGTGCTGCTTGCTTCCCTGCTCATTTTCTTTTTCCATACATGTGACTGTTCTCTCTCGCTTTGATCCACAGCATATTGGCAGCTCGTGCAATCATGAAAATGGCCCGCATGGCTTGTTCTTAAAGCGTGCCGGACAGACTTTCATGTTATTTAATTACATGAAATCCATTCCTTTTTTTCCGAAGCCACTCACAAATGTACGGAAAAAAGGGCGTGTTTCCTCTTCACACATTCCGTGATTGGCACTTGCTGGATCCAACTAATTATTCCCCTGTCAGTCTTCCCAGTGGCCTCTTGGATCGAGCACAAACATTCTGCTGCCCTTTGGAGGGATTTAACAGCAACTCTTGTGACTGCTGTTCTTTTGAAAGGGGCCTTGCCCCCTCCGGTTGTTGACAAATGGCTATAGACTGGCATGGTGTCAAGTTGTTAAAATGTACGGTGGTGTGGAGTCAGAGAAGTTAATGGTTTTTCATACTTCTCAATTTTCCACCCTTGATTGCGTTGGCCTGCTCACCACTCCTCATGGATGTTTACGAAGACGGCGCGAACGCTGGAATGGATTTGAGCGTTATGTAAGAGGAAGGCTCAGGTAATGCTGTTACGGCGGCTGCGGCCCCAACATTTAACATATGATCCATTCACACTCGACTACCTCCGTGACTCCAGTAGATTGAACGAGAGCATCCGTTCAGTCATATGCTGTGATACACTACAGCTGCTGGGGGGAAGCTTTCAAATCTCATTATGCTGAATACTGCCAGTCAACAAGCAGCTCCCATCTTCACCAATGAAGACTTTACTATCCGCAAGCCTCCTGACACGCCGTATTGATGGATCGCAGTTCATCGCCGGCGAGGAAACGGACTTAATGCTTTGAGTGCATGAGAGGGAGAGTGGGGTCATTTACTGGGGTTCCTGTAAACCACAATGGAGAGTTTATGAGGAATAAGTCATATCACAAGGGTGATGGTGAGCACATTTCCTTTGAGTGATGCATTGCTTCTTTTTTTGCAGAGCTCTTACCTGCTTTTCCTCTGATAGCCTTTAAGCACATATAGATAATGATCGTAATTTTTACATGTGAGAGAAATTGTAAATGGCGATTTTCTGTGATTCTCCGTTGGGACTCATCTTCGGCCCTGTGATGGACAAGTGAACACTGGCTTGGTCAGATACAGCTGCCTCTCTCTACGGCCATTTAATCTGATAACACCACATTTAATTGTCATGTCAAGTGACTGGTCTGGGGATTTAGGACTAAAAGGCTCGCTGAATGTCCTTGAGCAAATGTCAAGAGTAGTATGAGCACAGTGGTTGATTGAAGAACTGTTGCTTGCACGGGGGGTGGCCTAACTCATTTCCTACACTGAATCTGTCCACACTGGATGTATAGAAGCTGCACGTTAACTTGGTGTGTTCACTAAATATATGATTATTATTATTAATATATATATATATATACACTCACCTAAAGGATTATTAGGAACACCATACTAATACTGTGTTTGACCCCCTTTCGCCTTCAGAACTGCCTTAATTCTACGTGGCATTGATTCAACAAGGTGCTGAAAGCATTCTTTAGAAATGTTGGCCCATATTGATAGGATAGCATCTTGCAGTTGATGGAGACTTGTGGGATGCACATCCAGGGCACGAAGCTCCCGTTCCACCACATCCCAAAGATGCTCTATTGGGTTGAGATCTGGTGACTGTGGGGGCCATTTTAGTACAGTGAACTCATTGTCATGTTCAAGAAACCAATTTGAAATGATTGGAGCTTTGTGACATGGTGCATTATCCTGCTGGAAGTAGCCATCAGAGGATGGGTACATGGTGGTCATAAAGGGATGGACATGGTCAGAAACAATGCTCAGGTAGGCCGTGGCATTTAAACGATGCCCAATTGGCACTAAGGGGCCTAAAGTGTGCCAAGAACACATCCCCCACACCATTACACCACCACCACCAGCCTGCACAGTGGTAACAAGGCATGATGGATCCATGTTCTCATTCTGTTTACGCCAAATTCTGACTCTACCATCTAAATGTCTCAACAGAAATCGAGACTCATCAGACCAGGCAACATTTTTCCAGTCTTCAACTGTCCAATTTTGGTGAGCTCGTGCAAATTGTAGCCTCTTTTTCCTATTTGTAGTGGAGATGAGTGGTACCCGGTGGGGTCTTCTGCTGTTGTAGCCCATCCGCTTCAAGGTTGTGCGTGTTGTGGCTTCACAAATGCTTTGCTGCATACCTCGGTTGTAACGAGTGGTTATTTCAGTCAAAGTTGCTCTTCTATCAGCTTAAATCAGTCGGCCCATTCTCCTCTGACCTCTAGCATCAACAAGGCATTTTCGCCCACAGGACTGCCGCATACTGGATGTTTTTCCCTTTTCACACCATTCTTTGTAAACTCTAGAAATGGTTGTGCGTGAAAATCCCAGTAACTGAGCAGATTGTGAAATACTCAGACTGGCCCGTCTGGCACCAACAACCATGCCACGCTCAAAATTGCTTAAATCACCTTTCTTTCCCATTCTGACATTCAGTTTGGGGTTCAGGAGATTGTCTTGACCAGGACCACACCCCTAAATGCATTGAAGCAACTGCCATGTGATTGGTTGATTAGATAATTGCATTAATGAGAAATTGAACAGGTGTTCCTAATAATCCTTTAGGTGAGTATATATATATATATATATATATATATATATATATATATATATATATATATATATATATATATATATATATACACACTACCAGTCAAACGTTTGAAAACTGTACTATTTTGATTGTTTTTGAAAGAAGTCTCTTTTGCTCACCAAGGTTGCATTTATTTGATCAGAAATACAGCAAAAACAGTATTATTGCGAAATATTTTTACAATTTAAAATAACTTTTTTCTATTTTAATATATTTTAAAATGCAATTTATTTCTGTGATCAAAGCTGAATTTTCAGCATCATTACTCCAGTCTTCAGTGTCACATGATCCTTCAGAAATCATTCTAATATGACGACTTGCTGTTCAAGAAACATTTATGATTATTATCAATGTTGAAAACAGTTGTGTACAATTTTTTTTCAGGATTATTTAATGAATAGAAAGTTCAAAAGAACAGCATTTATCTGAAATATAAAGCTTTTGCAGCATTATAAATGTCTATACTGTCACTTGATCAGTGAATAAATGTATTAATTTCTTTAAGCCCCCCACGGTAGTACGATGTTACGAAAGCTTTCTATTTCAAATAAATACTGTTCTTTTGAACTTTCTACTCATCAAAGAATCCTAAAAAAAAAAAGTTCAACATTGATAATAATCATAAATGTTTGTTGATCATCAAATCATCATATTAGAATGATTTCTGAAGGATCATGTGACACTGAAGACTGGAGTAATGATGCTGAAAATTAAACTTTGCATCACAGGAATAAATTACATTTTAAAATATATTCAAATAGAAAACAGTTATTTTACATTTTAATAATATTTCACAATATTACAGCTTTTTTGTATTTTTAATAACATAAATGCAGCCTTGGTGAGCAGAAGAGACTTCTTTCAGAAAATCTAAATAGTACAGTTTCTAAACTTTTGACTGGTAGTGTGTGTGTGTGTGTGTGTGTGTGTGTGTATATATATATATATATATATATATATATATATAATTAAAATAATTTATTATTTCAGAATTTAATTTTTATTTTAGATTGATATAACTTAACTCATAGAAATAAAATCGCACACATGATATCTGTAAGTGAAATCATTTTATTTAAGACTGAACAATGCACATCAGAAATGGAAATGGCTGCTTCCAGTTTAGATGGCTTAATTGCTTATAATGAGTGTGATTTTTCTGTTCGCAATGTGCCGCTTACATTCTGTTACTCCCTTGGCGCAGGGTCCATCACAATGTTCCCAGCCATATTTTCTGTTAACGCCTCAGTGTGGTTTAAGGGTCCTATTTTAACAATCTGAGCGCATGGTCTGAAGCGCGTGGCACAGGTGCACTTAGGGCCTGTCTGAATCCACTTTTGGTGGTTTAACAACGGTAAAAACGGTGGCACATGGTTTAAAAGAGTTGTACCTAGTCTCTTAATGAGTCATAGGTGTGTTTAGGACATAACGTGTAATAAACCAATCAGAGTCTCATCTCCCATTCCCTTTAAAAGCCAGTTGCGCTTGCACCATGGCGGATTCGCTATTTACATGGCAGTATTTGCGAGCGGAAAGACTGAACGCTTCTCCAGAGAGGAATCCATTTATTTATAATATTTAAAAATGTTTGTGTGCTGCTGCGCGTCCCTGTGTGTGTAACAAAAAATACTGCGCAGTCGTTTTCAGTTCCTCAAAATAGCAACACGCCAACAATGAGCCTGAACACACCTGTTTTTTCAGACCAGCACGCCCATGGGTGAACAGATGGGCGCCAGTGCATTTGCTATTTAAACAACGTGGCGCTGGACGTGAAAATGATAACTGTGTCAGGCTGAAACTAGCAAAAAAACACTTGCGTCGTGCCTAGCATCGCATTGCGCCGAGTGTATGATAGGGTCCTGAAAGTTTAAATCCTTCCACAGGTGATGGCAAAAAAAAAACAACAAAAAAAAACATGTTGCTTTAGAGAGGATGTCCTTGTCATATAGTAACTGTACTTTAAATGACTTGAAAAGTAGCTTAAGTTATCTATTCAAATTCACAAATCCTGCGTAGTCAGAAAGACTGTGGAAAGTGAGAAAAACAGAAAGTCTTGCTTGTTGGGAAATGAAAAGTGGTGCCTCATAATGTCCTCTTCCAAGTCTCATGCAAGGTTCAATTTATACTGTATTCACTGTGCCGGTTCCTCAGTTTTATGACTTTTATAAAAGTCATCATTTTTCTCTGCCTTAGAGAATGTGTTGAGTTGACAGGCCCGGGTTGGCTCTCCATAAAGAGATCTCTTTTAGCAGAGAGCAGGTACCCTGTCCAGTCTCAACAGTGGCAACAGCCTTATCCCTGCTTAGCATTTATGAGTTCTGCAAATCATGTAGCAGCTCAGCCTTTGGCAGCCTGACAAGATTCTCCAGACTGAAGGCTAACGGGCCTGTCACTCGGCGCTGGTTTGGCCCAACAAAGGCTTGTCAGGGAAGGTGAGGTCTGCTGCTTGCAGTTAACGAGACGCTGAACTAACTTGAGAATTTCTTTTTTTTTTTTTTTGTCTTGAGTGAGATATCCACCCTGAAGGACACAGATGGATGGTGACTGAGACTGTATTTCTGCTAGATTCAAGGGAGGCACAGACTTCCCATGTAAAGCTGAGGAAGGTGAGATTGCAAAGGTCATATTTGGAGGCATTATGGGTTTAGGAAGTCTAAACCAACATATTTTTTAACATGCAAACTTTAACTGCTGTGCATTGGTGGGTTCTTAGGAATAAAGTGCAAGTAAACATGCAAAAAGATACGAAGGAGTGAAATAAACAACCGCCTTTGTCACGGATGCTTGCCAGCAAATGACTAATGCAACAAGCATAAAGAAACTTGGAAATTGGAGGCCAGAGGCACTTTGTGTGGATGTCTGGGCCTTTAGAATTTGTGCTTTTACAATCACAACCATGCGCCTCCTATGTGTGCATTGAGACAGGAAAGCACTTTTCCATGACACAGGATGTCACCTGAAAGATGACTGGGTGTATTTTTGCTGCCTCCGTCATTTTTAGATTGTTGAAAATGGCCGTCATTTCCCTATGCTGTCTCGCAGAGCTTTTTATCGAATTTCCTAACACACTCTCCGAATGCAGTGCTGGCTGGAGTTAACGCAGATAGTGACTCAACCCTGACTTACTTTTCTTGCTGTAGAAAGGTACCAGTAAACAATTTGGATACACCTGACTGAACTTATATATGTCTCATGAACCTAAACTTTTTCATTTTGAAATGTTAATTTTTTTTAATTTATATAAATATTGAATTATGAACAAAAATCTAAAACATTTTTGGTCACTGAATAATTATTTCATAGTTTTGACTTTGCTATTATTCTAAAATGTGGAAACATAAAGAAGGAGTAGGTGTGTCCAAAGTTTTGATTTTGAATTTTTTTATATTACTGCAACTGAACAGCCATTGACTATTGGTTGTCCACACCAGGCGAAATTACTCTTCTTCTACTTCCATAAATTCTCCACTCTACAAGCGTAATGTAATTATGCTGCATTAAATAGGCTTATTAGATAGGATTATGGTAGACTAGAATGAAAGACTTAAACCAGAACCTTTGACCCCTAATCAAATCCTTTTAAATGAGCGATTCAATGAGATAATCTTTTGCCCCTAGCGTGAGCCACTGCCATATACAATGGGTCCAAAAGTCTGAGACCACTACTGGATATTCTTTTCTAATTTATTTATTTAACAGTTTCAGTGAAAAATGAATATGGATTTCAGAATGTTTTAGTATTTAGTAATACATTTGCAGCTCTCTAATGTCTGATAGATTTTCTTAGAATTGGTATTTAAACAAACCAAACACTTTTTGTTAGGTTTAAAACGGGTTGAGGAGAAGGTGGTCTCACTCTTCTGGACATTATGTATTAGAAGCAAGATATCTCAGCAATGCACAATCATGCTGGGAATTTTTTCTACAACTGAACTGTAGCACATGCTAATTTGTATGTTGGCAAATGTGAACATATAGCCCCTGACTGCAGTGCCTGGTAACCCCAGACTGTGTTTTAAGAGTGAATTATTAATATATATATACATTCTGCTTGTTCTGTGCTGTAATGCCTCCTCTCTCTATCTTCCCTTCCTGCTGTCCTTTAGCAGAACCTTGAGGCTTCATTAAAATTCTGCTGAATACCCCCCAATGTGCAACACACTCTTTCAATCTCTACACCGCACACACCCATGCACACAATTGCCCTTTGTTACGTATACATTTAAGTGGAAATTCATAGCTACCGTGGCTTCTCCACCGCTCTGCATTTCTCAAAGTCATGTTTACATAATTAGTGTGTGTTTCGGGTGCCTCAGCGATTTCGAACAATGAAAAGGTTAGTTTGTTTGGTGTAGAAATGGCCACCACCTTTAGAAAAGAGGAGCACATTGCTTGTTTTAAAGACTTCATTTCCACACTGCAGTAGGTTTAGTTAGTACTCAAATTACCTTTTCACCTGTGATACCGATTGGGAAACCATTGATTTGTGAAACTAAATATGTGATTTCAATAAGTCGAGGATCAAAAGCCAGGAGTAGAGGAGTGTTTGACTTTGCGTGTATGTCAGAACCGATGTCAGTTTGTAGTAATTAGGAGAGAAGGTAAATCCATTAAGTTGATCTGGGGAAATGGCACGTCCCTCAATCTGTTATGCTGTAGGTGGTGAACAAATTTGCCAGACCCCCCCTGAGGTCACCTGAGATATATAGCCCTCCCTCAGCTTGTGTTCCCTCACTGCTGTGTAGAAGCGGGGCGTAGGGCAGGAGGAGGAAATGATATTTCCCTTCAGAAGGAGTACCTGCCGTGCCCTCCACTGTTAATTACCACAGATTGACTTGACTTATCAAGCGGGCGCAGTGTGCAATTCATCGCTGCGACTCGTCTCTTTGGTGAGAGAGGTCTCTGCTTTTTGCTCAAAATATATGTAAGGGCATAGATGTGGCACTGTGGCATTTCAGTAGAGAGACATGAAGAGGAAGGAATAACTGAAGAAAGTGTGAATGCTGCTTTACATGAGGCTGTCAGGCTTCCTTCCCATCAACTCTTGCTGCCAGGCATGAACTCAGAACGCAGCACAACAACATAAACTCTGTCTCAAATTGCATAGAAAGTCATTTTTTTTCCAAAGTCGGGTTCCGGAAGTAAATATCCTGCTCATGTTCTCTATAGAGAAATTGATTTTAATTGATGATATATGCTTCCGTAGAAGTCAGTGTGAATTCAAATGTTTTAGTTTCCAGTCCTATGAAGCATTGTGAATGGCGTAACTGAATTAGTCTTTCTGCCTACATCCATCTCAGACAACTTATACAATTGTATGTATTTGACTAATCTGCAATAAACATCAAATATGTTGCACTTTAAACTTTGTAATAAATAAGTGTGTATCAATGAGTAGTTTTATTTGTTTTTAATCAGTTACGTCATTTGCAATGCAATATGTAATATTCTTTTTTCTATGTTTCTCCGGTTTTCAAATACTTTTTTGCTTTAAAACCAATGTCATGATTCATTTCTGGGCTGGTTAGTTTGGTTAACGTAGTCTTTTTTTTCGTCCTTTGGAGAAAATAACTCCTTAAAGTTGGCAATTTCTGTTGTGTTCTGTTATGTTCACGTAACTCATTTGATGTGTTCAAGTATGACCAAATTCTATTTCTGTTCTGTTTCGAGAATTTCGTTTTCCAAAAAAATTGTTTTCTACAATTGACCAAGACATGCATCTGTGTCGCTGCTATGCAGTTTTAAATGGGTCATGCCATTGTACAAGAATTGTTTAAATTGTAAATCTCCTTCGACTCTTTTTGTCTTGTAAGATCCCCTTTGCTCATTGATGATTGTTGGTTTAGAACAAAGGCAGACCACACGTTGAAATCTGAGAGAGGTAGGCCGATCGAGCATTAATCCACATGTTTGTGTGTCTGTATTTGCTTGCATTCATCATTGTACACCCACAAATCCTGGTAATCACGTTAGGTGTGACAAAGTGGCTATTTGTATGCTCATGGACAGGGAGAAGTATAAATGCTTCGTGCAAAGTAGAGCAGAGAACAACCCCCGAACTCTCAGTTTGAAGGTTTCTATTTTCAAGTAATCCCCGACAAACCTGGCAAACGTACCAGCCGCTCTCGTACGTTCCGTTGCTTTGAGTGCGTGCTGAACAACATGGCGAACTTTCAAACATTACCCACAAGCCCTCCACAGCTGTTATGTTGTAGGTGTCTAGGCCTTCAAGAAATTTATGGTCTGCATCTTCCTTTCACGCTCAGACAAACCCCAGGGCTTAGATCCAAAGGTCCTAATCATACTCTGCCTTTCACTTACACCATTTATCAGTGTGTCTCCAGCGCTGAATTATTCAGCTTTTTTTGTTTCAACAATAAAAACTTTCCTCTTTTTTATAATTATTATCATTTTAAAGAGCAGCCCACAGCACTTTTCCCTTCCCGTGTCTGTTTGGTTTGTGGCCACAGTCGATCAATATCTGCTCTACAAGCTGCCAATGAGGAAGCAGAATTCCCCCGCCTAATTACAGCAAAGGGCTATGAGAGAGGACTTGTCTGTGTGTTTTCTTGCACGTTTATTTTTAATCCATAGTGGCCGGGGTCTCTGGTGGCTCGAGGGCTGCCTGTGGCCATAACCATGCCAATAGACATTTGACTTGTGGCAGTGTCCAAAACAATATAGCTCTCATTTACAAGAATAAACTCTAGTTTTTCATAAGGGCACAACTTGAGAATACAGCACCGGAGGGCCTCTTTTTAACACTTCAGTGTATGTATAATTTATCGTCCTTTATTTTTTAATTATCCCTTTCTTTCTACTTTGAGAAATTTTTCATGTGTTTTGCGAGTGCCAAGTAATAATTGCTAATTAGTCCTTCAGGCTTTTGAGCAGAACGAGAATTCCTCACTCCGGCGCCTGATGTGCAGTGAAAACAGAATAAAGTGGAGGCTTGTGCCGAGATAAATACGTAATCACTCTATCAGCAGGTATCAAACAAACAAAGTAGAGAGCTTTGCGATGCTAATCTCTGCTTTTCGAGAATAGAGCACCCTAGCTCTGTCATTCTTCAGTTCGTGTCTTTATTGAATGGTGACACTGTTTTTTATTCTTTATTCCTCGTCTTTACAAGGCGTGCACCGCCCTACAATGCACAATCTAGTGGCTTGGATTTGTCAACACTTCTTGCTGAGGTCTCACACAAAGGATTACCGCAAGGGGAATTAATGCAGAGTTGACAGGAGGGAGGCAAAGGCAGGATGTAGCCAGGCTCCGGATGAACCTCAATCCAAATTTCCCCCTTGGCCAAAGTGCTCATCCACAGATGAAAGCCAAACCCGGCTCTGATATGCTGATCAAAGCCGTCCGGCACAGGACACCAAAGCAGCACCTGGAATTTCAATGGAGAAATACCGATATTATGATTCATAAAAAGGAAGTTGAAGCTTCACCCATGTAAACAGCCGCCTAGAGTGTTTATCAGTGGTTCATTTATCCGGGAACAATGTGGAGTGCTTAGCTCCCTTCAGTGCTGTATTTTCACGGCAAGTAATCTAGCTAATTAAGGCACATTAGGAAAGTTAGCCTGGTGGTGAGCGCTTCAATCATACGTTTTAATGGGTAGCAGAGTCCTTTGTGCTTAAAGTCATCAAAACTTTTCATGCCTACAGCTATAGGTGAGTCTGTGATGTTCTTATTGGCGGTCAGGGGGTGTCCAGACCCTCAGCTGCCAGAGATCATCGTCATCATTGTTCATTAGGGTAGCAGATGGCACCAGCTATTCTTCCCCGTATGCATCACATACATTAAATAGAGAAGCTCAAGGATGGACTTTAATGCCAATTCCCAGTCACAAAGTCAGTTCATTAGTCATATGCGATGGTGTTTCTGTCCGTATCAGCACAGGCTGTAAGTGTGATTTCCATCACAGGTAGTAATAAAGACACTTTCTTCTGTAGATAAATCTCTCTTCGGCTCTTCATGTTTGAACACGTACACACACTCATGCTCAATGTTTGATCGGACAAGCTTACGCCATAGAGTGATCTGATATCGCCCCGGAGTGCCGTCCACCTCTGATCGGTTTCCACAGTCCATGAAAGACTATGTAAAACAGGTGGCGTATGATGGCCAGCGAGGGTGGGGATGGGGGGCATAAAAGCGGCGGGTGGTCTGCTACTAAAGCTTGCTGGTTTTTATATCACGTGTTGTCGATCAGAACAGCTGCGTGGAGTGACTGAAGCAGGGATTTTTAAACTAGGACCTGGGACCCCAAAGGGGCTCAGGTAGTTCTGTGAAAATTTCAAAGAAAAAAAACAAAAACAGTTTAAACAGACATGGTTTATGTGAAGGAAAAAAATAGGTATTTTTCTGACTTTTTCTGCAGATTACATCATTTGGCCAGTAGGCGTAATCAGCGAATCATTGAACTAATTAATTCAAAACACTGATTCATTCAGGATGTCACATTCAGTCAATTTATGAGAGAGTAATTAAATCATTCATTCAAATTACTAAAATAATGATATACATATACAACAATATATCTGGCTACATTCACACTGTCAGTGTTTGGGATTGATAGAAGAATTCATGCTCTCTTCAGGTTTACCTTTACTATAGTTGATTGAAAAAAGATTTGTATAATATTTTTTCTAGATTTGAATCATTTGCTTTGGCTTTAGTACTGTGGCAATTTGGAACATGTTGTGTTTATAATTTCAGGATTATTTTTCTACCAGTATAAATGGATTTTCTTACATGAAAATATAAAGCTGCTTTTATATATTAGGAAGGAGGCTCCTTCATATATGGGGATTCTTTGCATAAAAAGTTTAAAAAACCTTTTACCACAGATTTCTAGAAATAGTAGAGCTGGAGAGAAATGTTTTACCAATGCAGTGCTTTGTCTACATTTCTTGAGGTGCTTTTCATTAAGATTCTCCTTTCTTTTTGCACAAGAAGCAGGTTGGTGGTTGTATTGCTTCCTTTTTAAGCGGGATTCCATCTGGAGCCCACTGCTAAATGCATTTAGAGGGAATATTACCCAGAGGCTCGAGAGAACACCTGTCTCTGAACAGCCTGTTCTAACTGCTCCACTCCAAGACAGTTTTACAACAACTCAGAGGATGACATTAAAGTGTAGAAAAAATGAGAAGTCAGCACCTGAAGGACATTACCCGCTCCATTATAGTGCTAAAATGCACCGGTGATCGTAGCACTCCCTGTGAATGTCATATGTGAGGTCTCATATCCTTCCCCCGTGCTATTTATCAAACCCTGGATGATAAGTTTTATAAGCACAACTTGTGTGCTGTCGAGGGTGAAAAGGTGGCATGTAGCGCACATTCTGAATGCACAACACAAAGCGCCAAAGCAGTATGTGAGCCCAATCTTCCTTTTCTCTATTCTACAAATTTCATGAACATTGTTTGCTTTCTGACTGCAAAAATAACCAAGGGTTTCTTTGTACTCTTTTCTGTGTGACTCTCAGAAATCCCATCCTTTAGTAACACCTTCGTATTAAACTCTGCCTCTGTATTTTGACTTCAGAGACGCTTCCGTCCTCGGAGCCTCGCCAGCTCCCACGAACTGGAAAACCCCGCGACGTGAAAACAAATAGTGGTTCCACACACCCGGGGGCAGAGGTGATGGGCCGCAGACAGAGCAGAAATCTCCAGTGCTCTGAGTCAAATCTGATGCCCGGCGGCAGGCCACGAGGCAGAAATCACATTCTCACTTCCCATGAGACAGAGTCAACAGGAGCAGCGGGGAACAGAAATGTGAATATTGGATATCCCTAGGCGACAGGCAAACTCAAATAACCTTCAATACAGCTGTGGATCAGTGAATCCACCTCAGGAAATAAGATGGAAGGGAAAATTCAGAGTGCGGGATAATAAAAAGACAAAATAGCAAAATTCAGTGACGTGCAGACCGTAGCAGAGTGATAAGGACAGGCGGGGTCTGATTACTTCATCTAAGCTTTTATAAGAGGATAACTCAATATCTTTCTCCTCTTGCACGGTGTCATGAATAATACGGGGAGCGTGTAATTTGCGGATCTGCATGTAAAAATGTGTGTTTGCGAATGCAGTCAGATCTTATTATTCAGCCATTGCGCCGTGCGGCCGTGTTCAGTGGCGTCAGGAGCTGTGAGATTAGTATTTTCCTTAAATTCATGGCAGTGAATAATTTGACTCTTTCGTTTTATATCTGAGTGACTTTTGACAATAATACAGTGATACTATTATCTTCGACGGGGAAGACTCGTTTCGCCGGCTTAACTGCAGCCGTCTGTGCTTTACGCCATAAATTATTGTTCTCTCACACAATTTTATGACCACATTCATATTTTGCCAATGCAGCTGTGTGGAAATGCCTGCCATCTGCATTAGGACGAGCATGTCTACATCTATATACAGCACTCAAAGCACATGCACACTTAACAAATTCAAGTATTGACCTCACTGTTCAGCTGATTGATAAAGCGGCCGATACACCTTAGAAGAGATCAGATCTATAGTCCTGCTTTCCAACAAAGTGAAACCCATGGAAGCGAATAAAATGAAGCATAGGTTCTTCTTTCTTAAGAGGTTGCGCAGAGCTGCATTAGTGAAGCTCACAGAGAGAAATTTGCGAGTAATAACTCAGAAAATCGAGTAATTAGCACGAGCAGCTGTAACACAATGACCCCTATTCATCAAAGCCATTTACTCAAGGTACAATTTGAAGCGAACCCTTTTCCTGCAGGGAGTACTTATCAAGTTTTTTTTTCCCCCCAATGTTGTTTTTCTGCTACGAGCCAAAGACAATGAGCTCCCCGTGTACAGTTAAACACCCTGTGGTTGGATGGAGGGGTTGGAGGGTGGCGAGATACTCGGAGGTCAGGTTTGGAGGATTTCGACATGGAAGGATTATTATCTGACGCAGGGAAAACGGGGGGATAAAGTGTGGCATGGGCTAATTGCAATAGTTGTAATAACTGTACATAATTCAGGGGTCGTTGAGAATTATGCTGACTAAAGGACTCATAAAGACACAGATTCCACGGCACTTTAAATCCACTGGCAGGAGGCAAGCAGAGAGAGGCAGGTGGCACAGGGGTGTCCACAGATCAACCTCAAGCCCAGTTCTTTGTAACATCAAGCATTAAACACTAAACCCTTTGAAAAGACCCAATAGAAGGACAGATAAAGACATCAAATGAGGTTTATTGTGGTCCACCCAATAAGTCAGCCTCTCAGCATGGTTGTGCACTGCCAGTTCATTGGCATTCAGAAATGGTTTCTCCAGAGAGAAAAACCTGCTTGTTTTTGTTGTCACGCAGTCACCTATCAGAGCAGCATGTTAACATGGCAGTATGTTTATCCTGTTGAGTGATAGGGTGCCATCACATTGGAAGCTCAAGTTGTCGCATCCCTTTTTGTCTTTGCCATCGCCTTCTGTTAGCAGTCAAAATCGAATCCTGGAAATCGCAATTCCTTGAGAGAGTGAGATAAGGTGCTTATCTGTCTCATCATAATTTGCTCTTGTTTGAAACATCAATGTTCTCATGTTTTTTTTTTTTTTTTTTTTTTTTTTTTATGTTTGGTATGTGGGTCAATGACAATGACATTCTTTTATTTGGTCCAGATCCATTAATTTATTCAGAAATGCACTAAAAGTTAAATTCATACATAAAATGAATATAATATGCCTCTTCTGTGACTGTTTTTAATTTCTGATTTGAAAGACATCTTGATATTTTTTTCAGGGTATAAATCCAAATTGTTAATTGAACAACTGTCCTGATAAATCCTAATGAAATGTTAAAATAATTACATTTTAAATTTGCAATTTTTTTTTTGCACATTTAAAATTCATATAATAAAAAATTAGTAATTAGCAGATTAATTAATTTCCTTGAATATGCAAATTAGCCCCCTCCTCCACTCAATCACACCATCTCGGACTACCTGATCCACTTGCTCAACTGTAGTAAACGCTACAGAATGGCAAGTGGAAATATTGGTTTAATTCAGCCATATATGTTTGAACCAGAAACGGAATGGTAATGCGTATCAGAATGGTAATGTGTTTTATATATTGCTCTCTCTACAACATCGGACACATAATGGTAATTGATATGATTAGCCTTTGGCTTGACTACGTTATCAAACAGCTAATAATGTGTTGCTAATGTTACACAAACCATGTTCCTGTTTGCCATCTCAGAGTCAGACAGCTGCCTTCTAAAAATCAGCATACTTAGAAACGCTTTGAACATCATAGAAAGTCAGTGGAGAAAAGCTCCGCCCCGCACATTGACAGGATTGGTTACATGTTTGTGATGGTAGGAAACAGGTGTTTTTGAGACTGGAGAAAATACTCAATAGTTGCACGTTTTGTTTGCTTAAAGCATATTAAAAACACCACATAGACATAGTCCTGACTCTCTGTGGTCATTAAAAATCCCAGGATGTCCTTCAGAAAAAGAGTAGGGGTGTAACCCCAGCATTCTGGCCAAATTTGCCCAGTGGCCTCTGTCCATCATGGCCTCCTAATCATCCCCATATACTAATTGGCTTCATCACCCTGTCTCCTCTCCACCAATAAACTGGTGTGTTGTGGGCGTTTGGGCGCAATATGGCTGCCGTCACATCATCCAGGTGGATGCTACACATTGGTGGTGGATTCCCCCCTTCTATATATAAAGGGCTTTGAGTACCCAGAAAAGCGCTATATAAATGTAACAAATTATTATTATTATTAAATTATATAAGCAACATTAAAAACTAGATTTCACCACATGGGGTCTTTTTTTTTTTTTTTTTACTTTGCTGCTTCCTTCAGAATCAATTATTATTCTGTTCCCATTTCCTGTTTTAATCCCTCACAGTTCTGTTGGTCCCTACAGGCCATTATTTTTTATCATGAATTTAAATTCATTTGAGTTTTTTGCTGATGACAATACAGCTTTCAGAATCGAGAGAGCAGAAAGAGGTAATACGCTTAATATTAATAACACTCATCGATAAAATAATAATCACAGATATGTTTTTTTCCCCTTCAACGCCCTACACATGCATCAATCCGTCTGGACGTGGATAAGCAGTATTTTAATGAAGTCTCATCTGGAGAGGTAGTAATGAATGTGGCAGGGATTTGTTGGAGACCAGAATGAATGGATTTCTTTCCGCTTTTGCATGCTAATACGCACTTCTCTCATTTGATTGTAATGCAAACGGTGCGATGGCAACCGTTAATCAGTGCCGAGGTGTAGAGATTAGTATCTTTAAGTGGAATAGATGGAGGGGGATTTGACCTGGGCTAACTTTGATAAGTTAACTTTGGCACTTTGTCTCACGGGTCTGCAGGCCACTGGAAGACTGGATTAACTCCAATACCAATGTTCTCCTGAGCAGACTGTTTAGTCTTAAATGCTCCCAGAAGCGCAACTAATAGATCATCATGTTGTGTCTTAGAGATTTGAATGTTCTTGTTTTGCTACTGACTCATTTATGTTAACAAAAGAGCTTTTGTGGCTCAAAATCTTTCCAGTTTGCTTTGTGATTGTCAGTATGACAAATTAAATATTATTTCTCCTATTTATTTAATCCTCAAACAGAGTTTTTTTTTCCGAAGAGATCAGTTTCTAAATGTTTGGTGATTAATTTTTCAGTAGGTATTGGTGTCATTTTCAGGGAATTATGGTGTATGATATTTTAAACTGGTGTAGTCAACCTTTACCAGGCAGAAATGAAGTGGAGGCTTATCTCTGTGGAGACCATCTATCAAACCTGTTTTTCGGACAGGTTTTTGTACCCATAATGACCAGCCCTCCCCGTGCCCCACTACCCGCAGGACACAATTACCACCTTTATGCAGAGGACAACCTCTGTCATGTAAATGGTCCAAACCCCTTGCATTAGACTGAAAAAGGTTCTCCTCTGCCTCTTGAATGGATTGTTTTTTTTCCCTGTGAGCTGAGCCACATTTAAACAGACACAAACAGCTCCTGACTTCAAAGAAATGAACGCGAAATGACCTTTTCATGGTGTGCGTTCATAGATGCTGAGTAAATTGACCTCTTCTATACATATTCATGCCCAGAGCATTCACAGAACCTCACATACGTGGCTGTAATTGAGGTGTTTTGACTCTGTAACCTTGAGTGCATTTCAGCCTTGATAAACACAACAGGTCAAAAGTGCCTCTGTGTGTTTTATAACAGAGGCTTTGAAATAAAATGACTCGTTTATGGAATATCTCTTCTGATTTGTGACCAAAAAGCATGCATTCACCCATATGTACACATACTGTATAAGCTCTTAAACCTTGCTATCTCCTGTCTAAATGGAAAGTTCCCTTCTAAAGCGCCATCATAACCTTCATTGAAGTGATTAATATAAGGAGGCAATAGCTCCCTGGGCGCCACAGCAAAAATAGGTGTGTGTGTCCATTGTTTGCAGTGTGTGTATGTGTTCACTACTCCTGTGTGTGCATTAACTTGTATGGGTTAAATGCAGTGGACAAATTCCAAGTATGGATTACCATACTTGGCCTTTCCATGTCACTTTCACTTTCAAATTCAATAAAACACCACACAAACATAGTAAAAAATTAACATCCAATTTAACATTTATATTGGATGATTTTTTCATATCATATCATTTTTAAATCTGTCAATCTTACCGTGCATTCTGGGACAGCCATCTCCGCAAAGGATACATGCAGAGCTGCCTTTGGATTTTCATTTGCATTTTAGTCATTTAGCAAACACTTTTATTAAATTTGGCCAAAATGAGGTATCTTTAAAGGCATGCAACGTCTTTTCAACCCAAGGGCTGGGTAAATATAGGACAGAACACATGTTGTGATCATTTTACCCATCAAATTGGGTTGTTTATTTAACCCAGCATAATGGGATGATTCATTTCTACTATAATACTAGCTTATACATTAATTCATGTTTACGAATTAACTAAACTTTTTTAAATACTTCACACAATCGCTGGTTTGCATGATAATTCCTTTATTTTCGATCATATTTTACAGTATAGCATATTTTATATAGTTTTTAAAACATATAGCCTACATTTAAGCTCGTTTAACAAATATTAGAAGTAAAAATTAAACATTTAGAAGTAATTCAAGTGTAATCCACCAATCTCTGTTGTCCCGTTTTCATTGTAACTGCGCTGGATCTTGTGCCGGAGCTTGTGTCATGTTCAGCGGGGGAACTTCTAACTTCAGTAATATGCTGTGCTGGCTCCATAACCTGTCCATAAACAAACAGTGAACAGCTCTGAGGACATATTTTAACATCCTAAGTATTTATATTCCAGTTTCTTTTTTAATAAAATGAATAACATTTTATACAAGGCAACAGGCGTTTCCATCACACGAAAAGACTGACGCGACACTCGTTTAGGTGACTGACATTGCAACCCTGTTTGTTGCTTTGCATAAAATCAAGTGTTACAGTACATACAGTACAATAACGAATTTATAGATGAAATAAAATGTACACAAACCCGTATTTTACCGAAGACATGCACCAATTTGACGGAGCTGCACTGCTCTCTCCTGAAGAGGTCGCAAAAAGCCCAGGAGCTGGGTAACACAAAAACTACCCAAACACTAGGTTGTTATGTCTAACCCAGGAGCTGGGTAACACAAAAACTACTCAAACACTGGGTTGTTACGTCTGACCCAGGAGCTGGGTAACACAAAAACTACTCAAACACTGGGTTGTTACGTCTAACCCAGGATCTGGGTTACACAAAACTACCCAAACACTGGGTTGTTATGTCCGACCCATCATCTGGGTTACACAAAACCTACCCAAACACTAGGTTGTTACATCTGACCCAGGAGCTGGGTAAAACAAAAACTACCCAAACACTGGGTTGTTACATCTGACCCAGGAGCTGGGTGACACAAAAACTACCCAAACACTGGGTTGTTACATCTGACCCAGAAGCTGGGTAACACAAAAACTATCCAAACACTGGGTTGTTGCGTCTGACCCAGGAGCTGGGTAACACAAAAACTACTCAAACATTGGGTTGTTACATCTGACCCAAGAGCTGGGTAACACAAAAACTACCCAAACACTGGGTTGTTACGTCTAACCCAGGTGCTGGGTAACACAAAAACTACTCAAACACTGGGCTGTTACGTCTGACCCAGGATCTGGGTAACACAAAAACTACCCAAACACTGGGTTGTTACATCTGACCCAGGATGTGGGTAACACAAAAACTACCCAAACACTGAGTTGTTACGTCTTACCCATGAGCTGGGTAACACAAAAACTACCCAAACATTGGGTTGTTATGTTTGACCCAGGATCTGGGTTACACAAAAACTACCCAAACACTGGGTTGTTACGTCTAACCCAGGAGCTGGGTAACACAAAAACTACTCAAACACTGGGTTGTTACGTCTGACCCAGGATCTGGGTAACACAAAAACTACCCAAACACTGGGTTGTTACGTCTGACCCAGGAGTTGGGTAACACAAAAACTACTCAAACACTGGGTTGTTACGTCTGACCCAAGATCTGGGTAACACAAAAACTACTCAAACACTGGGTTGTTACTTCTAACCCAGGAGCTGGGTAACACAAAAACTACTCAAACACTGGGCTGTTACGTCTGACCCAGGATCTGGGTAACACAAAAACTACTCAAACATTGGGTTGTTACATCTGACCCAGGAGCTGGGTAACACAAAAACTACTCAAACACTGGGCTGTTACGTCTGACCCAGGAGTTGGGTAACACAAAAACTACCCAAACACTGAGTTGTTACGTCTTACCCATGAGCTGGGTAACACAAAAATTACCCAAACACTGGGTTGTTACGTCTGACCCAGGATCTAGGTAACACAAAAACTTCCCAAACACTGGGTTGTTACGTCTAACCCAGGAGCTGGGTAACACAAGAACTACTCAAACACTGGGTTGTTACGTCTGACCCAGGATCTGGGTAACACAAAAACTACCCAAACACTGGGTTGTTACGTCTGACCCAGGAGTTGGGTAACACAAAAACTACTCAAACACTGGGTTGTTACGTCTGACCCAAGATCTGGGTAACACAAAAACTACTCAAACACTGGGTTGTTACGTCTGACCCAGGATCTGGGTAACACAAAAACTACTCAAACACTGGGTTGTTACGTCTAACCCAGGAGCTGGGTAACACAAAAACTACTCAAACACTGGGTTGTTACGTCTGACCCAGGATCTGGGTAACACAAAAACTACCCAAACACTGGGTTGTTACGTCTGACCCAGGAGTTGGGTAACACAAAAACTACTCCAACACTGGGTTGTTATATCTGACTCAGGATCTTCTGGGTCGACTTCTGACTTTTAGCATGGAGAAAACTGTATTTGTGTGTATTGTACTGGGTGGTGTGGCTGATTTTTTTTTTTTTGGCTGGTTTGTTAGAGCAACCAATACATATTCATACATAAAATATAAACTTGCACTAAATTTCTGTTTGTGTATGTGGGTTTCTGTATGTGTGAAACAAATTGTGGTACGACCGCCTCAGTAATTGCGTCTGAGAACACTCAAAGGCTGTCTCGTTGCTATGTGACAGCAGTCATTGAATGAAGGCTTTTTCTTGCCTTTGATTTGATAGACAGGTCTATTGTGGGGGGGCGGGTGTTGACGTCTTTTATAGCAGAAGAAGATAAAAGACGATGGCAATGTTTACCCATATCATAGAGATTTCATACGTGGAACAGAATGCTGCTGCCTTTGCAATCTGCTTCCTTAAACACTGTCCACTAATAATGGGTTTGTTACATGTTCTTTGTTCTTGTAAGGGAACATGGATATCTCATAAAGAAACATCAGAAGTGGGTTAAAGAGTTTCCAGGGATGGAAGTTTACATCCCAGAGACTGTGAAATAGTCACTGTTCTTTGGATAGAACATCTATTACAGCAGAAAAGGTCTAGCGTGTGGTGTTTCTCCGCATCTAACAAGAGCTATCATGGTTGGCAAGACATCATTAGTGAGGGTTTGTGCTTGCCTGATAGACTGTCGAAGGACAAGTGAACTCATGAGTATCATTTTCTCTTTCCTTTCTCGTCCCCAATTATCTTAGAGAAGTTTCTTTTTAAATGCCTGAAACCAAGAGTCATAAGAGACAGAATCGCTCAGCCTTCTGTCTTTCTACTGCTGTCACTGCTGATTCTAAAATTTAGACATTATACTGCCTATTATTGCATTCCACAGAAGCAAACTATTTATCTTGCAGTTTCTAATTTGACACAAAACAATGTTAAACCCAAAGAAATTTTGAACATAACATTTTAAAGTGTACTGCCCGGAGACTAGTCAAGTTTGTCAGCTATTTTTTTTTGTTTTTGTTTTTTATACTTACTCTTAGTCTTAGTCCTGTGTCAAATGTACTTTTTAGTTTTTATCATATTTAGTAAACCTTGTCCTGTTTTTTAATAGTCAAGTTTTATTAGACTAAAACTGAGCATTTTAGTCTAGTTTTACTCAATACAAACTTTGTCATGCTAGATAATGGTTAAATTGATAATCCTGATTATTTTGCTCAACATTTCATTAGAATTATTGTACTTTCACCTATAAGCACAAATCAAGATAATATCAACCCATACGCATGGTTTATTTTACCTCATCTATAGTTTCCTGATTTATTATAGGTTATTTATCTTATAGGCCTACTGGTAAAATAAGAAACTTCTCTCAAAAATTAAAACAGAAAAATATGAATGTAATTTGGAATAGTTGGATTACTAAGAATTTCACTATTAAAACAACAGCAAAAAAGACTTTGTATTGTCACACAGAGGTTGCGTAATAGCATTTATTCAGCAACCACAATCACAAATAGCCTATAGTTGAGAGATCCATGTTTGGATTTATTACAGTTCATCACTGAGGAGGTTTGATCACAGATTTAGTCGCAGCAAACAGCGCAAGCGGCTCGTATCAGAACTTAGACCGACTGAATGACACTCAAATGGAGATCGCTAAACTGCAGCTAATGTCGAGTTCACACTGCACGATTTTAGCCTCGATTTTCACTCGCCGACATGTTTTGCGAAATCTCTGACAAAAGCCCGAAATCATAGGCAAATCGGTGCTTGTTCACAAAGAGTTTATCACGCATAGTGAATGATCAAAGGTGCAATCTGAAAGAATCGCCAACACCAGTGAGATATTTGGACATGTCAAAATCCTGCTGTGTGAAATGTGTTCTGACTGAAAATTACATCGGCGATGACCTACAGCCAATGAGAGAGCAAAATACAGGGCAGCGGGAAGTTCAGGGAGGAGTTATAGACCAGAATATGAGTATTTTAATAGACAATTATATCAAACGGAAACAAAGCACAAACATAGCCGCACATTGCAAAATTATTTATTTACCTCCAGCTCTCTTTGCAGAACACAAATCTATGCTCCCCGCATCTCCCCGACCATTTCCTCCGTAATCTTTTTTTCCCCTCCTTTTCGCTGCAATTCAGCGCACAGACAATTTGGATCACAAGCTTCTTGCAGGCAATCATTTTTAATAACAATTCCAGTCTCACGCAAGAACTCCAGTCTCTTGCGTTATTTCCTTATCACTTCTTGCATGTGTTTGGTTGTAAAACGTAGTTTGCGGACGTCATGCAATGTGAAACCCCCTGTCGCCGATCCATTGTGCAATGTGCACACAGCAGCAACTGAATGCTACCCCAGATAGTCATGCAGTGTGAAAAGAACAGTCAACAATATTGCATGTTGATATAGTCAGAGTTATCGTTTAATGGCGTTGGTGTTGTCTCGTCATCGTCTCATCTTAGTCATGGAAAAAAAGATAGTCAATGATAATTTTTCGTCATAGATTTCATTAATGGTGAGCTTTTGGGCACTTGCTGTTGCTTGACAAAAAGGTGAATGTGATCATTTGGACCTGGGTGAATCTCACAGAACTTGTCAAGAACTTGCACCCATGCAGCAAGCAATTTTGTGTTTAAAAGACATATATTAGCCATCCCAACACAGCCCTGACGTTTAGGCTAAAACAAGGCAAAATTTGGGCTGTCAGTAAAAATTGAATAGATGTCTAACCACAGCCCAAGAATAGACTAGTCATCTAGAACATGAACATGTCAAAGAAATGAAAACTAACACATTGTAATCACTGTTGTATTTGCTTACATTTTGGAATATCACACATATTGCAAGTTATTTTGGCAAAATCAACAATTCAATGTTATTTTGGCTAGAAGTGGGTTACTCATACCAAGACGGTGAAATGACGGCTATTGCTTGCTGGGAAAGATCATTCATCATTGTATAAATGCAGCTTTATTTGAATAAAAAATTATATATTAAGACTATGTACGTGTGTATTTATTTAATTTTATGTATTTATTTATTCAAGATTATGTGCATTCATGGGACATGTTTTTGTGAAATTTACCAGGGTACGTCTCATCTACAACATAAGCCCCATGTTTAAATGAGGCTTGTAGATTTTCTAGAGTAGAAACATATTCACACATCACAGACCGGAGTGCTTGACGCCGTATGCACATTTTTTCACTCATCGTTTAAGTTTGCATATGGATAATGCCAAACAACCCTAGCAGTCCGCATTCAGTTCGGTTCACCCACAGTTTCACACAAACGATTTGGCGCAACAGTCTGCCAAATCATGAGCGTTGCCTCACATAGCTATGAAGAGGGCTACAGCGAAAGCCCCCCTACACCAAATTCGCCCCTAATCTAAGTGTTTGTTCAGTTTTCAGTCAACGATGCAGGCCATCAGTGTATCGGCAGGTTTGAGCTAAGGGCTTTGCAGCAATGAGGCAGTGTAGCTCTTCCATCCTCAGCTGTTGGAACACTGTCAGAACAGCCCTTGACATGTGTATATCCCCCCCTTACTCTCTCACTCTCCCCAGATATTTTTGGCTACCGCCTTGAGCTGTACCTTACTTCAAAGATGAGCAGAGGTGCTTTGTTTTTATTTATTTATTCCTTCTTTTCTCTATTTATTATTCATTTGTTCCTCCTTCAGAAAGGCAGGCTGAGCTGATGTCATGGAACTGTTGTGAAACAGAGGAGGACCTTCTGCTGGAGTCCCTCGTGATTTGGACTTTATGTCCTTCTGGCTTTGGAACGAAGCGATCATTACTGAACGCTAGTCTGACCTTGTATTGTTGTTTTGAATGATTTATAGGAAAAATCTCTTATTTTCAATGTGTTGGCATGCTGTCGTTCACCATAGACAACTGAATGTCATTTTCTGAAGAATATATCAGTACTACAAGATGTAAATGCGTATTTTGAACATTTATTTGCGAGTTACTTGTTTACTTTGTAATTTATCGCATGGTCTCATACACTAAAATGTTCCTTCAAATAGCACTACATGTCAAATCGTAATAGTCCTCTAAAGAAACAAATATCTGTTGCCTTTTTAGAGGTTAAGATTGCAAAAGGTCAATTGCAGAAACCTCTATGTCAGAAAAGGTCAGCCACTCCATGTCTAAGTGCATAACAAGAGATTTTGTGTAATCGTCCTTTCAAAACATTTACGTGGTAGTACTGGGATTTCTTGACAGGAAATGCTGCAGTGATGACAATAATTGTTGAAAACGTTTAAAAGAAAGTTTAAGAGGGATATATAGCATATAGCCAAGCTGAACATACTTTTAGAAAGCATGCTGTCAGGAACCCGTGACCTGCAGCTGAAAAAAACGAAAACGAAAATAAAATGAATTCACTCATGCTGGGCATTGTGGGAAACAGCACTTTCAGGGGCATTACACTATAATGCCTCCACCAACCTTTAACTCCCCTCCTGTGCTCTTTCACTTACAGGGAGAGAGCATGAGAGGAACAGCGTTCATCATCAGTGCCTTTTTTGCGACTGTGGGGCTAAAACAATATAAATAACGGGGGCCTTGAAGGATTGGTGCGTTGCACTCTGACAGTGAGATAGAGTATTGATTCTGAGCGCAGTGCTAAAATTGCCTGCCTTCAGGCCTCCAGGCACACATGTTGGCAGTTCTCAAAGAATGTGAGGCATCCTCTGAAACATGAGAATGCTGTCAGCGATAGCCATGTAGAAACAAAACACAAAACACGGGAGAGCTGCAATTTGGCTTTTTTTTCTTTCTTTTTTTTCTCAGCGAGTCCATTCATCAGAACCAGCTCTGTTCTTGTCTTTTCCTTGAAAAACAAATTTGAGCTCCAACTTCGTGAGCAGTGACCTAGGCTCTTGAGCTAACTGGTTCTCATTTAGAAAATGGATGCCATGCTGTCAGGGCAATTTTTACATGATTAAAAAACCCCTAAGACAACCTTGCATTACCTTGGCGCTCCATTAATAATGTACAGGAGGTTGATGGGACTCTAACAGTGTGGAGAGCAGCAAATCATGCCACCTCAATCTCAAATTCATAACCCGCCTGTCCTCTCCCATCCAGGTGTGATGCTTTAAGCCTTGATCAAGCCCCCAGACTGCGGCTGTTTGGAAAAGATTTTAAGTTTCTTCTGGGACCAGACGGCCTTGCTGATGCATGCTTTTTTAAAAATGTAGTCTGCATCTTTGAGTCTGGACAATAAAGAGACTATCTGCAAGTTCATGGTCGAGAAGAACACAAGTCCCTGTGGTAATAAGTAAACTGCATTTTTTTGAAGAAACAATCAAATCGTTTTATTTATTGTGAAGTGGTTTTGATAGTCATTTGTGCAAATGTGTTCAAATAGAAATTTTCTGCTTGAAGTAAATGATATAATAATGTGTTTCTTGTTGAACATACAGAAGTGTAATGCTGTTTTTGTTTTTTTCCAGATGTGAGACAGCGATACAGTTGTTGTGTTTAGCTCTATATGATGTGCAGCTTATAGAGAAAATGGGGGTCAATACCGTCTGTTTCCGCGAGAAGCATTTTGAGTCTATTCTTGACAATATCTGCATGCTGGTCTTTAGCGATAAGCTCCATCATGTTCATGTGAAAAGGGGAGAGAACAAGGGGGATGGGGGAAACATCGAATGGCTTTTAGGCAAGGCGTTTGTCTTCTCAAGAACACAAGGAATAAGAGCATGACCTGAAGTGGCAGTCCTAAGTGACAGGTCGCTTCATCCCCCCACCCCCAGCGACAAACGTGAAGCCACATCACTTCAAATCCCCACTCACTTGGCTTTAGGATTTAGGGCTCTTTTATATCCTTCTAAAAGTGACAGTACTTTCTCCATACGGGCAGGAATAGCGACAGAGTTTCCAAATCTGTCTTTTATAGCGCTACTATTGTGCGGTGAATTGCCTTCTATATAGCACTCTCGGAGTACTGCAGTTACTCTGAGAGGACAGCTAAGCTATATTATTGTGTACTTGGTACAGGTCAAGTTAAAACACAATCACTTTCTAACATCTATGGCAGGGCTGTAACAGCCATAGGCACTGAGGGGGACAAGTCTCCGCCAATAATTGGAAATGGCCAAATTGTCCCCTCCCAATATATTTCTTAATGTTGCTCTCCATTACGTACCGCTCTGTTTGTTGTTAGGATGACAGACCGTTTAAAAGGTTACATTGATCTGCCTCAGCGGTCTAACAGCGCTCGTCAATGTCAAAATCATGGCCAATCAGATCGAAGGCGGGGCTTAATGTTCACTGAAGATGAGTGTGAATTCCAACGCGACGCTTTTAGTTTTTACAGTGAAAGAGTGTGTGCGTGATAAGATATAAGCAGCTAAACATTTAATATTTGACAACTGTTTTATGATGGATATGTTTAAGGACCCACAGTAACATGCAGTGATGCAAACTACTACTTTTTTTATGTAATTTTACCGTTTTGAATTGAAAATATGCATTTAAAAGGTGATGTCATTCATAACTGAATGTGACAAGACAAGAAAGGTTTCTTTTGACATATTTGACATATTAGACATACGAACAAGAGTGAATGTGTGCATCATTTTAAATAAAATATTATTATTTATTATATCTTTTTTACTATTCTTATTTTGTTTATTTCCTTAATCCTTTTAATCCTTTAATTTATTTAAATAAAAGACCCCACCCTCCCCTTAAAACCCCCCCAACTTTGGTCCCCCCCAATGTTCAAGACATGGTTACGGCCTTGATCTATGGTTATTGTGGGACCAAAACAGACGTCCTTTTTCCCAGAATATAGTTGGATTTAAAGACTCCCCTGCTGAAATGTTCAGATAGCATACATTTACATGCTAGTCCATGATAGAGCTGCTTCGGTGCTGGTAAACTAAGTAGTTTGAGAGACTGACTCGATTATGTAATTTACAGTGCTTCATAGGAGTGGATGGGCACTAAAGAGTTCTTTTGGCGTGATTTTCTTGTTTTGATTCTCTGATTGGTGGAGATTACTTATCAAAGTCATGGGTAATGGGTAATTTTTTCACCAGAAATTCTGCTGTTATTTAAAATAAATAAATAAATAATGCGGGCTAATAGCTTCAACAGAAGCATATACAATTGATAACAATCTCTGAGCTCACAGTAGGTCTGTCTTTAATGGCTTATCGCTCAATATCAGTTCCCTTATGGAGAAAATAAATAGGATTTTTACCTCTGGATTCCAACTGTTGCAATCTATTTTGGTTGTGGTCCATTTCTGCATGATTTCAAAGGTCACTCACCTATTCATGGCCACAATGAGCATACTGACTACTTTTGAAAGCCAGACCCTTTGAGATTCATCTCTGTGGCAGACACATGTCTAGTTGAGATGTGGCATCTCTCACCATCTTGACCTACAGCTCTTGCCTTCACTCCCCAAGGCGATTTGCATTCTCTGAGTCAGGTCACGCATTTGGGAAGAGGAAATTGCCTTGGGGTTTTTGGCCCCTTTTTATGTCTGACCCTTTGATTCCTTCTGCTAAAACACCTTTAACACTCTCTGTTAAAGTCAAGCACTTCTGGGTAAAAGAGAGGCACGCACTGTCAAACCATGAAGATAAACCCAGCAAACATGCTTAATTATCCAGCGCTTCCCCACAACGGCTGTGCTCAAAGTGCACATCCGGGGGAGTTTAGGCAGGGAATGAATAAATCTAGCTTCGGTGTCGTACAGAAGTAACAAGTATTGATGAGCTATTCAGAGTGTATTTCCCAAAGGACGGGTAATTGCGGCCCGTGTGCTCTTGTACTTGAGAAACTGCATGGGCTAAAATGAGTTCTTCACGTGACGTCACGTAAGAGGCCCGTGCTGATGAATGTTCATGTCTTCTCTGATCCGGAGTCTGTGTTTGTAAAAGTCACCCTAATACAATCTTGGAGATTGGTCGGAGGGTAAGTGGGAGAGTAATTTGAACATATACATCGTTGAAGTGCAGCTTGCTGGAGGGAGGATGCTCCCATCAGCCGACCATAAACACTTGTATTCTCACCATGCTTTCATTTCCATGCTTTCTAACCACCTTTATGGCATTAAATTACTATATGCATGCATTTGATTCTAATGAATGTTGTTGCGGTAATGAAATGAATAGTAGTAGGCAGGGCGGCACGGATGATTCAGCAGTTCTTATAGCATGTGAGGAAAGTGCGAAACACATCTCCTTATTGTTTTAATTTTGTGTACTCTGCTGATCTTTTATTTTCCCAGTTGCTGCGAGGTGAAAACCTATCTCAAGGACACCTGCTAATCTTGCTTTTGCTTATGTTCTTGTCGCCGGATCCGAGCGCATGGAATCATTCGCTCATCATGATTATTTCTGTGCTTATTTACAATGAAGCAGGCTATTACTGTGCAGAACCTTTTCTGTTCACAATCATTAGGTGCGGGAAAATGGGATTCCTGAATCATTAGACGAGGGGGGATTTTTGTTCAAGGGGCAAGAACAATAGACTGCTTTTGTTAGCACTTCTGTCTGGGCGTAAGAAACCATCACAATTACGCACACCGAAACCGTTGTAATTATGGCGAGAGCATTCGTCTTTTTTTTTCCTTCCCATTAAAGCTTCTCTGCGTATCACCGAGGAACACTTATAGTCCACTGAACGGCAGACATTACTGGAGCTGTTTTTCATCCGGCTCGCCCTGTAAACACTATCTCATTTTGCTGATGGCTTTTCACTGGTGACAAAACGGCGTCTGAAAAAAGAGAGCAAAAAATGCCAGCTAGCAGTCTTGGGTTGTTTTATTGTTCTTTTGCAGTTGCTGTGCGCTTCAGGACTGGTAAACGTAGGAGCTGCACTGTGGCTAATCGTATTTCAGCTGCCGCAAGTGTTCATTAGCATGCGGATCCACGCCGGGCCTGGAATCAAAGGCCTGGCCGTGTCCAGGAGGTGGGCTAGCTGCGCCCCGAACACATGGTCGGTTTGTTGTTTCCGTCGTGGTTGCAAATGAATGGCTTGATGCTAATCTACATGGGAAGATAAGAACACAGCTACAATTAAAAACACATTAAAAACCGGAAAATAATCGCAAGCCCAAAACATTCCAGGCGAGTTCAATAATTACATCAAGCAGCGTATTCCCTGTTGGAGGAGCAATTTCTGATTAGACTTGAACGTAGTTTATGTTAATTTCATTATGTTTGAACAATGTGGAGAAAAAAAAAGAACTGCAAAAATTCTGGTTTATCCGTGTGATAAGTAACTTTTAATGTTCTCAGTGGGTTTAAAATGAAAAACAAAGAGTCTTTTCTTACAGTAAATCTCAAAGGTAATTTATAATGGGTTAGCGGAGCATATGTAGCACGGGAAGGACAAAAGGCGGAAACGTGCATAAATTGACCAGAGTGCTTGTGTTCATAAAGCAGCCAATTTAAATGTAGTGTTGAGCTAATGAGGCTGCTTTCCCTTTTGAGCACCGAGTACTTTCCTCCCTAACTGACCTATTGTTGACAATGTTTGTTTGTTATCTTGCTGTGCTAATGACATCTAATCTCAGTTGTAGGCCTGCTCCTTCTGGACTGCATGTTTTCATAAAGCTGTCTTTGGCCAGAATGACGGCTGCATCCATTCATTTTCCCTGTACTTTTTGTTTCCTTCAGAGACGACAGAGCATCTGCCATTGTGGTTTCCCAGTTTTTTTGAACTCGCCATCTGAACCTTGACCTCCATCATAACCTTGGTAACCATTTCATCCTTTATTTCTCCCATCTTTGATTCTTTGTTATTATAAATGTCCCTGTTATGTTTGCTTTATTTAGTCATGTTTATCAGTGTTGTTTTATTTATTTATGTTAATATGTACCCTTCCTCCCCCAACCACATTTATAGAAGGAATATCTTTTTATTATTTATTTATTTATTTATTTATTTATTCATTCATTCATTCATTCATTCATTCATTCATTCATTCATTCTATTTATTTTCAGACTTATTTTCTATGATGGAATTAGTGCATTCATTTGGACATTAGCTTTTTTTAATTAATTGATACTAGCTCACGGCCAATTAATCAGCCTATTTTTTTTATTGTCATCGGTTTCAAAATCGATGCCATTTTATTCACTTTGAGTGGATTATATGTAAATAATGTAAGTTAACATGCCACACTGAACTGTAGTTAAAGCTGGCGCGAGTGGTTGACTACCCTGCTTAACAGATTACAGTTCATTCATTCCTGACTGTCTCCCAATCCTTAAACGTCCAGATAACAAACCAGCAACTGAAGCAGATGGGTAAACATATATACACACACACACACACACACGGTGTGACAGCTGACCTTAATAAGCCCTCGTTGGGTCTGACCTCCGCATCCAGGCCTGTCCTGTGAACACAATCGAGACAGCGATCCAGACAGCTGTTTTTTATCTGCTCTGAGCTCTGCCGTCACGTACATGAGGCCAGCGTGACAGGTGCACTATGATGTGAAGAGGATTCAAGGGCGGCTCATCAGTACGACAGCTAGCTTGTCCTCTTTTGTGACGGTTCAGGAAGCCAGGGAAGGATTGGTACAGTAGTTTTGGCGCTGCAACACCAATTTGTCATGATGCTAAGTTTTGACTTCATAAGAAAAATTAAGTGTCAGGTACAGTACAGGACAGGCCACAGTGCTTTACTGACTTTATTTAGCCAAGAGCATCTGTATTAAAAACTCACTGATGTCATTCACCATCATGTTTAATTAAGAAGAGTTCATTACAAAACCTAAATCAGCGGGGTCCTAAATTATGCTTTCCGACATGGCTAATTATTGCTAATTATGTTTTGTACACAGTTTATCAGATTTTCTTGGTCTGAATGGATATCATGGTTTGATATCCAGTCAGGAATCAAATTTCAGAAGGTTTCTTTATTATTGTATGCTCATGGTTGAATCGGTCATAAACTTTTAATGGGCCATATTTCATCCCAAAATCAAAAGAAACAAAATTAGACATTTTATAGATTTTTTTTCTTCTTGTGGCTATTTTTATGACAATTAAACAAATCAATTATTTATAAATAATAATTTTTTTGTATAATTAATATTTTTTTTCACTGTAAAATTTTAAATTTTTGTATTTATTGTAGTATTTTATTACAGTAATGTGGAACAGTTTTTAGAATATTGAGAATAACAAGCAAATGATTGGATAAATGAGAATTCAGGATATTTTTTTTTTTTGCAGTTTCATGAAAATAATGCAAAACGCATTAATGGCCCTAAAAGAAACTATAATATAATTTTCTTCCTTTTCTCTTTTCTTTTATTGGTTTTGGTGTGAAATAACCTGGCCACGTTTTCATGAGATTTACGCTCATATATCAGAAGAAATCACAATTTTTTTATTGTTCAAATAGGTCCAATACTGATCTATTTAATGTGCTAAATGTTGGTAGTCCAACATTTGGAAAAAGCGCAGCAGAATAATGCTGCATGCAGAAAACAACGCAGAAAGCCGCTCCATAATACGAGGAGTTGATGTTGAAATGCCTCAGCAGTTTTCAATTTCCGACAACACCTAGAAACAGCCAAGACCCCGAGCCAGCTATTATTTCCCACACAATCATCAGCCCCATACAAACCCTCTCCTGTGACAATTTTCAAAGCCTCTCCAATATCACTGTGCCGTGCACCTACTTACAATTGCCATCAATTAGCTTTGTGTATTAATGTTCCGCTTTGCGGCAATGCTACGATGCAGCATAAAGATGCTGTCACTCGAAGGTGCATCGCTCATTTGTGAGATAAGGTAA
The DNA here is from genome assembly GCA_039654625.1 of Rhinogobio ventralis. NCBI lineage: Eukaryota > Metazoa > Chordata > Actinopteri > Cypriniformes > Gobionidae > Rhinogobio > Rhinogobio ventralis. The sequence continues at coordinate 4,644,433 of CM077213.1, read as the reverse complement.
AACAAATTGCCCCATTGTTTTATGCCGCAGCACCGGTGCAGATAGGTTTCAAATAGAGGCTGTCACAAAGCGAACACGAGGCGTTTTGAACAATAGATCAGAAAGATTTGTCTAAGCTGAGCACAGGGGTCGGATCCTTCATAATCCACCTCGACCTCTAACGCTTTCCTCACGGACACAGTCTTTTGAGGCTGTATTCATATAACCTTGCTGTATGGCTAAGCCGTTAGGTCAGACTGACCCATATGACTGATGTACTCTTTTTAACGTATACGTCCCATCGGACTGGGCCCTCCAGTGTACGCCTCTACAGATAGAGGTCAGATAGTTTTGATTACAATGCCCTGCTCTGTTCAAGATACTATCTGCCTTTTACCTGAGAGGAAGCTATTTTCGCATCATTCATCTTTGCTCTTTGAGTGGCTCTGGTAAATAGTACACATTGTGTTTGTTCTCTCTCCGGGGGAAGATGGATTTAATAAATCTTTGTGATATACTACTTGTCTTATCATCGGCAAGTACCTCACTCAACCTTTTAGCAGGGAAGGAAAAACATATAAGTAAGCCAGAGTCAATAACAGCATGTCACAGTGTTTCTCTCAGCGGCGGTTGCTAAGTTTTGTTTGCCCTGACCCTGTTTAGAGACATATGAAACTATAGTATGGCTCTCATATTGTAATGCCGGTTTAGTACAAGCTGTACCAATGTGGTGCCCACAATTCAGTCTGCCCGTTGAAAACCTCTAAGCAATCCCATTGGCTGAAAGAACTTTGAATGGGTACCCTATAGAGGGTATGCATGTGACGTCACTGTCAGTCGGTGAGTGGCAGCATTCTAAAACGGGAAAGAGCTTTGAGATTTACTCTACAAATAGATTTGACAAGAAATCTGAGGTATATTTTTATAGACTGCCGAAAGCTACAGAAAAGAGAAGCATATGGATCACTGCAATTCACAGAAACAACTGGACTCCAGGTGACGAAACGTGTCATTTTGTGTCAATATGTTGAATTTTGGGGTTGTATTGATATATATTGTATTGACAACTCATCAATTAAATATTTGCCATCTTATATTCTGCATGATTGGATGTGTTTAAATAAGCACAGACAGAAAACTATACAAGTTTTAGGGCTGGACGATATGACAACATATATATATATATATATATATATATATATATATATATATATATATATAACATTGATATAAGTGATCACCCAGATTTAGGCCTACCTATATTGTATTTATATAAAACGTTCACAGGCAAATTTGATTTATGTATTTCCACGGCGTCAAAATGGCTCATATATGTGTCAGGAACCATGATTCCTGGCTGCATGTCAATATCCATGAATCACTGGATCTTTTGGCAAGTTGTAAGGAACACTATATGGAGTCCAAACTTTAGTAACTGATTATTGTTTGTTTTACTCACGTTTTCGCAGTTTCCCCTATTAAATCCATTCATGCAGTGGCTCTTTTGCCACTCAGTCCGGCTGAGGGGGCGTGTTCTGGTGGGAAAGTAACATCAATGCATACCCTCTATACAATGCCTGATTAAGAATTCCAACAAAATGACCTTATGGGTGCCCCTCCCTGTTCCTAGTTATCTGCCTACCTGCAGAGTTTAGTTCCAACTCTTAATTAGTTGGTTCAGATGTGTTTGATCAGGGTGGGAGCTGAGCTTTGCAGGAAGGTAGATATTTAGGAGCAGTATTGGGCACCCCTGATGTATGCCGTCTGAAGTATTTTAATACGACTTTTAACCGGATTGTTCATGACACCAGAAACTGAAATGACAATCTTTTAATCTCATGCAGGAAAGCACATTTTAGTTTAGTTTTGTACGGTGAGTTTTTAAAATTCAGTGCATTTAAGCGCATAAGCATATAACTATTTGAGTCGTGTGATATGATGTATGCATATGCCTAGTCATAACCAGCTCTGCTGGGCAGAAAAGCTGGAGGAAATCAAATATTAGTGCGAGGTCCCTCGTGATGTGATAAGATCGCTTCTAATGATGAAGCGCCTTCGACTTCATCCCCCACCAAACAAAACTGTGTGTTAGGTCTGCCTCACTCGCTACGGCTCAGCAACTTTGCCAAATATAAAAATATTTATTTTGTGCTCGGTAAAAAAAAAGGAGTGACTCTTGTGAGAACCGTCAGAAATACTGTGCACATGAAAGATGCTCTTTGCTTTTAAAGCTCAAGTAATCTTTACAAACCCCGGTCATGTTCAATCATGGTTTTGCACGCAGAAATAATAACAGAAGCCGTCTAAAAAAAGAATCTTTGCCCGTTAAACACGCCTTTTGCGACAAAAGATGTCAGAAATCGAGATTTGATGTAATCCTAAAGCTTCTAAATGACTCTTATGACAGTAAACCTGGCCGTCTGTATCCAACATGCGTACGTTTTCCCTCAGGCGGCGTGCTGAGATGCCAGACAGCTGTAAGGAAAAATGTATTTGCATGGGTATCCATCTCCATGCTTCAAGCTGACGCCTCTTGTGAAGATACAGCGTTTCATCAGTTTGCTTTGTCAGACTCCATTGTAATTCCAAACCAGGTACGGGGAGGAAGGGAGCTTTAAACATTAAATCAATGAGGACTACGGACACCAATCTATGGAAAAAAGAGGGTGGGGGGAAAAATCTAAATTTGAGGCAGTTGCGCAGGGACCATCTCATTTAGCCGGAGCTCAGGGGCATGCCAAGATTAATATACCTCACCTATTTGGTTGCATATTGCATATCCCTCCTCGACTCAAGTCTGTCTGGGCCAGCGGGCCCCACAGTAGCACAGATCATTTTTAAAGCGCTTCATTATTTCACCAACCAATCTCTCTCTCTTTCTCTCTCCCTCTCACCTAGGTCTCTCCATTGATTTAATTAGTGTGCCGAGAGAAACTGTGCATTTGAGATGTTACATGATCTCTATTATGTATGCCGGAGCATCATTTGGTAATCTGCACCATGTCGACTTTCTTTATTGGCCGGCGGTGAGGTGGACTCCCCAGGAGCCTGTTGTCTGACGGCCACCATGACCATGATAAAGTATTGGTGGGCTTTAGAGTCCTTGCTTTTCATTTTTATTTTATTCATTAATTTGCATGTGTGCGCGTAATGCGGACTGTGTTTCATCAGGAATGGCTGGAGAATCGGATAAATTCCGAGATTCAGCGGACGGACCCTTGAGGAACACCGTTGCACAGAGACAGTGATTAATGCACACGACTTACCTACACTTTATTAATACTTAAGGCAACACTTCATCATGTTTCAGCAAAAATTTGTGCTTTTTCCCCCCTGTAGATAGATCCGTAAGAACAGCTGTGAGCCCAAACACATGTGGGTCCATGATTTGGTCAAGAGGGGAGGAATGCTGAGTGAGTTTTTCAGGCTGAACGGGTGTAGCATCTGCCTGTATGGCGTGTTGGCAGTGTTTCTGAAACAAAATGAAATGAAGTAATCAGTTTGTGCCATGCTTAATTTAATCTCCCCGCTGCTGCGCTATCGATTCGATTTTTGACTCCTGATTTGCGAAAAGCAGAAGAATAATGTCATATAGTTATGAGGTCAGATACTGAAAAGCTCTTACAAGTTTTTTTTTCTTTTAAATTTCCATAAATTAGTTGATGTATGTAACTGGTCCTACTCGACCCACTCCGAGTGGGATTTGCTAACAAGGACGCCGACCACAGCCTCTAGCGTGCCTCTTGATGCCAGGGGAGTGAGGTTTACACGCACAGCTCTTACTGGCCTACGTTACACCTACTCAACCTGCTCCAAGCAGGATTCAAACCGGGGTCTCTGGCGTGGGAGGTAGTACGCTAAAGACCTTGCTTTCTGAGTGAGGTTTACACGCGCAGCTCTTACTGGCCCCTGTCCGTAATATATTGCACAGCTGTAAACTAGTTGAAGGTGATGTAAACCAAAAGAGCAGACAGGAACCAAGCAATGTTTTAATCTAGTTAATTAGAGAGGTGTGCTGTTTTCTAAGCGATGAGACTTTTGTAAGCAGGACTTATGCCGAGGAGGGACCCACATTGGATCTAGTGACCGGAGAAATTTAAAGTGGGCTCTTCGCACTCTGACCAGTAAGCAACCATTTCAAGTTGGTCCTAGCAGATTGTGCATGTCTTTGTGGTTCAGATTAAAATCCAGCGAGAAATGCAATATGTTGCTTCATGCATTAACTTTAGAGCTAGGGAAATCTGATTATGTTTCAATGTGACGGTATTTTGGTGCAGATTGTGTGTTCAGCAGGTCCGTTTTGGCAGTAGAGATGAACTGAGAAACAGACAGAGATGAAGTGGTATGGAGAAGCAGCAGTAGATATCACTGAGCTGGTGGGTTGTGAGTTAGAAGCTAGACCAATATAAAACCTCATTACTGTGGCGTCATGGAAAATGTGTGCACTTTACACTCCATCTAGCAGCGCTTTTGCTGGATAAGCACTGTTCTTGTTTGGCCCTTTGTAAAGGCCTGTTTCATTAAGGGCAGTTTTCAGCACCATCCTTTTAGTACAGGTGACACCTGCTGCCGTCACCTCTACACTTTTTCTTTGTCTTGGAAACCCATTCAAGGACTGTGTGTCTGTCAAAGGTGGTTTTCAGTCAGTCTCTTATGAACTGTTCAGAATCATTAGCCCTCTTCCAAAACCTAGCGAGCTGCCTCACTTCCTACTCCCTACATAGGGAGCATTCAGAATCAATGGAACGCAGATTTGGAACGCTCCACATTAGGCATAAAGTATATAGAGAATTAATTTCAATACAGGTGACACTAGGAATGATGCAATTTAATAAGCTTGGGATAATTCACCCAAAAAACCCTCAAACCATCCTAGGTGTATATGACATTCTTCTTTCAGACGAATACAATCGGAGTTATGTTAAAAAATGTCCTGGCTCTTCTAAGCTTTATAACGGCAGTGAATGGCAGCCCAGAATTTGAAGCACAAAAAGTGTATCCATCCATTATAAAAAATAATCCACACGGCTCTGGGGGGTTAATAAAGGCCTGTTGAAGCAAAGTGTAAGGAAAAATCCATATTTAACACGTTATAAAGTAAAATATCTAGCTTCCGCAATGACGTCGGATGTAGCGTAAGCATTTTGAACTGCGAGAGGCGTTACACTTTCTTCTTAAGTTGAATACGGAAGGCGGTCCACAGGAAGCTAGATATTTTAATATATAACGTGTTAAATATGGATATTTTTCTTACAAAAACCCATCGATTCACTTAAAAAGGCCTTTATTAACCCCCCGGAGCTGTGTGGAGTACTTTTATAATGGATGGATGCACTTTTTTGGGCTTCAAATTTTGGGCTGCCATTATAAAGCATGGATTAGCCAGGATTGTATATTCGTCTGAAAGAAGAATGTCATATACACCTAGGATGGCTTGAGGGTGAGTAAATTTTAAGGGTGTGAACCTACACTGGTCTCACGGTTTGGTTCGATTACGATTATCATGTCATCGATTCAGTTCAATTCGATGTCGCGATGCATCGACGATGCACTGCATCCTCGGATTCTGCCCAAAAGCCTGGAGAGCGTGGCCACTTTAAGCGTGCTCTGGGACGCCAGATTCAGTGTATGCGCGAAGCATTTTACGTGAGGGAATGTTGGAAATGAGTTGAGTTGCATCATCTGTCACAAACACTACATCTTTATCTGATAGCTGCCATTCATCCACGACATGAGACAGTAGCTCTGCCAGATGAGCACCCGTGTGGACTCATAAACGGCTCTCGTTTGCAGCATGTGACAAAATCTTCCAGTCCTCGCTAATCATATACGACTTTTGGCTGAGCTGGGTCCACCTTGGCACTGACAGGCGTTAATAGCTCAGGGTGAAAACGGCTGGCGTGGCTTCTCAAGTTAGTGGTATTACCCCCTGCATATTTTATTTGTGCGTGACATGATTTACACACAGCGTGTGTCTTCTCCAGGTCCTGCTTACCAGGTTGTTCATAAAAGCCAAAATGTGCCCATATGTTGGCTTTTTTAAAGTAGTTGGAGCAGTTTAATTACTTGCACTTGCGTCTCCCTCTGTCATTGTATGCTACCGCGACAAAGCACGTACGTGACAAATGACGTCAGAAAAGCATCAGTACATTATAATCGGTTACAGTCTATTACTGAACCGATACCGAATTGTCCTTGTCTGCATCGCGATGCATCGTAGAAACGATTAATTTCGACACCCCTAGTAAATTTAGGATTTTTTTTTCCATTTTTGGGTGAACTATCCCTTTAAGGATATGAAATCGAGTAAATGTTGTTGTTGTTTTTATTTTCGTTATATTATTAAATTAAATTATACAATAATAATAATAATGCATTTCTGATGATTTTGTCTCATTTTCACATTTGTGTACTGTTTTGTCTTTTTCTATGTAATGTTTGGTTGTGTTTTAAAGGTACTGTGATGCAGAAGGAGGCATGGTTCATAGTCAATGTCAATGTCTTTCTCTTTGGAAATGGAATCTCTCATTGAAGGCAAAGCTTGAAGGCCATAAATGCATACAGTCTGAGCCTTGATGGTGTTGTGAAGGAACGGCCAGCATAGTGCAGAAAGTATCATTTCACGTCTTCAAAGAAAGACTCTAAGGAAAATACAATAATGAAAAAGCAGCAGTCAGACCTGAATTGCAAATGTATCTCTGGTACACAGTACACACACACACACACACACACAAACAACATTACCAAGCAAGACATTAAAAACCATGTCCTTGCATAAAATTTGCACCAATGAAAACTGCAGATGCAGAAAATGCAGCTGAAAAAAAGGTCAGCGGCATAAACTGGCTGCAATTATAACAATGCCGGCTGAAAAACCAGTCTGCATTAGGCTAATTGGCCAACAAACCAAATCTCTCCTGAGTCTGTATTTAAAACAGTGTCTGTGCCCTGTGCTCTAGTGTGTTAGTATATCAGATATACTCACAGACTGGCAGACTGCTACACACTTGTCTGCAGTTGAAAAATACAAATAAATAAATAAAAATAATAAAAAATTGAGATGATCGTGCCAGCCTCGGGCCTTAAAAGCATCCCGCTGAGTTTGGCAACTGGCACTCAGCACTGCTCCAATTTTAGATGGAGCTGCTCTTTGCCCAGTCTTTCTGAGGGACATTGGTAGCATTGAAGTGTTGGATAAAGATCACATGCTGGATGGATTGGTAGGAAATGTATTCTTTATTAAGCACATGTTCTAATGATTATTTACAGATATTGAGTGTCAGGAAGCAGTTGCAGATCTGTTGAGAATTATAAATCCTGTCGAATCTATTTTGACTTTAAGGTTTAATAATATTATTATGTTTTATAGAATGAGAAAAAATGCCTTTGGTTTAGCATTAGAAGGTTATTTGCACATTTTCAATTAGTGGCTGTTCACATAGGATTTGTTTTCACATTCAGACACATCGTAGTGCAGTGAAAGCTGACAGCATCATAAATTAAATTTTCTTTTTTCTTAGCCAAATAAGTTCACAGTGTGCAAAAGGCCTAGAAGAGTCTGTACGGCAAATTAAAGATGGCGTGGCTGTTGCGATTACGACTAGTGTGCTTAGTTTTCGCAGATAAAATCCCCGCCTTGGTCATAAATTACTGGCTCTGGGATGCTGTTCTCTAATTGGATCCTTGTAATTGGGCAAGTGGAGCTAAACAGCCGGATTCCTGTTTGTTTATACTTCTCCCCCATATTAGTAACGTGCTGCGACTCCTCAAACAGGCTGAGGGGTCACTAGCATCTAGCCAAAGGCATAATTAGTCACTCATTCTTAGCATATGCCTCACTAGTAGCCCAGGCCAATTATTCATGATTAACTCGAGTCACAGTGCGTGCGGCTGATTCATGCCTGCCCACACCGGCTCGCTATCTGAAAGATTCAGAGCAGAGGAGGAAAAAAACAAACAAAAAACAAAACCTATAGTTTTTTGAGGAGATGAAAGAGGAGCCCTTGATGCGAGGGGCATTCTGCCTGCCAAGTGTCTGTCAAGTTTCTCAAGCACCCTGCAAAGTGTGAGAAAATTGGTAAAGAAGAATAAAAAAACCTTTCGGCCCAAGATTCATAGTGTTTAAAAGAAAACCGAGACCCTAATCTGAAAATAAGGGCTAGGAGAAGAGATGGAGAGGAAGAGAGGTGAATATGAAAGACCCCTCGGATACGTTCCGTATTGAATTTTCTCGACTTTGATCCGACTGATAGTTCTGTTTTTAACATTTTGCTGGGGAAAAAATCATGGACAAACTGTATTGAAAAGCGTTTGAAAAGATATATGTCAAGGTAGTGAAAAGTATGGAATTTTAATGATTAGCCAAACGCTTAAGGGTTAGAAACGGCTACTTAAGACTCAGGCGTCAATGTGTTATCAGACCTGGGCTGTAATAAAATCATGACTTCATTATTGTTATGAGAGCTTTTTCCACTTTCATCATAAGGCTCTAGCTGTGTGCCGTTCTGAATCTCTATTTAACTGACACTTTCAAGTAATAAATCAGTGGTTTTAGTCAGTTAGAATGTTTAATTGCAACCTCACATTATTTATAGCTTTCAGATGCATATATATAATTATGATATTATGATGACTGTACATCTGCAAATTGAAATTTATCTGAATTGCAGCATGCTGAGTGAGTTGCACTAACACGAAACCGCTTTTTCGCAACCCATTTTACATGATGTGTCGTATTTCTGAGTGAAACAGGATATTCAACAATAATTTAAAAAAAGGCCAGAAACTGGAGTCTGTCAATCTGGAAGTTATTTGATTGTTTGATAGTCTTTTGAGAACGATTTTTGACCACGACGTTGAGGCTGAAAGTTCACCCTCCAAACCTTAACACTCTATTAAACTATTTGCTATTAATTGCTATATAATTACTGCATTATTGTACAATTTTAGAAAGGTTAAAAAGCCTTAAATGGTTATTTAATTTGACAATTTTCATAATATTTGATGAAAAATATATATTTTTTTGATTAAAACAATGTGCACTGATAAATGAGACTAAGAATGTATTAAGAAAGTAAATGACATCAATTTTGATGTCACTTTTAAAGGCCTGTATATATATAGGATGTGCATCAGACTTGACTGGTTCCATTTATGTGTGTTTAGAAAACCATTGACCTGGCCATTTCACATAAGGCTTTTCAGCTCTAGTGATCAGCAGAACGGTGGTCCAACACCCCTCTGTGCTCTGGGACAAAGGTCTGGACTCCTTCGCATGCAGCAGAGCCCAAACGGCCATGCATCATTTCCAGGCGATATCCCCCATGTTCTGATCACCCGTGCTACTTTATCTGAAAAGACACGTTCCTGTAACCTTGACAGATTGTAGCCTTTGCACAAATGGACCAGAACTGTTTGTGCAAACTGATGTGAAAATGCTGGTTAACAATAGCAAATAGGAATAGATTTGGAAAGTTTGTATTTATGCAGAGGGTGAACTTGACTTTCAACCTCCATAAACAAAAAGCCAAAAAATTTGTTTTTGGAGGAAAACATTTACTTTATGAAAGTAAAATGGGTTGTAAATGTGCTTAGTTTTGTCTTCAAGGCAGTTGGTCATTACACAGCACTGGACATTGACAATTAACTGCATACATTTTGCATTTGTCTAATTTAAAATGAAGTTTCAGGTCCAGCCTTGAAAGTAAAAGTCAGAGCGTCATTATATAGATGGTGAATTCCTGCCGACAAACATCCATTTTCACTGTCATTGGTAGAGGAGAAGGGTAGCAAGAGAAAAAACAATTGTATTTTGACCTGACACCAACTCCCAGATGAGAGCTGTCATTTCCTTTAAGGTCACGGAGAAATATGGGATGCAGGCAAGTAGTTATTTGAGTTAGGAGATCGAGAGCTTGCTTTTTGTCACCGGTGTCTCTCCAGACACTTGAGCCACGTGCTTCTTTCCATGCCTGGTGCCGCCCGGTCCGGGCTGCTCGGGACTCAGCGGGGAACGGGGGCTGTGACACTGACAAAGCTATCTAAGACTAGCACCATCCGTCATCCCCTCCAGTTTAGCATGAGCTATCGCACAGTCCAAAAGATGTCAGTGAACCTTATCGCCAAGGAAACCTCTCAATAACTTATTCATGATTCGCAAGGCAATTGCCTGGGCTGCTGTTTCACTTGGCAAAGTAGTCGACATTGACAAAACATTCAAGGAACGCTCGACTCGACCTGTATCCGAAGTGCTCCGGTTGGCGCCGGATATCCATCTGGTCGAAATTCTCAGCACGCTCCCCTTAGGAGGCTTTCATAGCAGGTGATGGGTTTAAGATTCTTGGCAGGGAAGCATTTTAAGAGCAATAGTGGCTGTCACCAGACAATTTCCCTTGTGGTGGGTCTGCATCTTAAAGCATTAAACCAAATGACTTCTTGGTCTGGTTCAGACAAGCTGTTTGAGCAATGGCACCGTTCGAATATTTACACTTTAATATAGAAGCTCATCTCGGGGTCTGCATTGACCATGGGGATGTCCCGCAGATGCTTCTCTCTTTAATGTCCGTGCTCAATTAAAGGCTTTTGATTGAACGAGGCAAGGCGCTGGATACTTGATTGCAATCACATATGCAAAAGCTGTCAGAGATATGAAGCGCTTCCCTCACGCTGTGAATTATATTGTATGCTCTTTGCATTTTATGAGTGCCGTCCCCATAATGCATTGTGCTGTTATAAGTAAATATATCTGGAATGACCTTTCTCTACACGTCAGAGTTGGGACCACTGAGAATGCTTATTAGCTCACTCCTTGTGTTTTTTCCCCCCCTTTTGCTCTCTGAAAGGTCCCGCCAGGGTGAAAGATGGAGAAAATAGATGAGGGCAGAAAGAGAGAGACTTCACCAGCTGTGTGCCTCAAACCCATTTAGTTTCAAGACGGTGATGGTTTTTCATCGAATTCCCTGACCTGCCTCCGAATTGTCACTTTCCCTTCTAGCTACACAGAATTTGACAGGATGTAGTGACTCCTTTTTTCTCCTGACATAAGTTGTGTGGGTCCTTATATCCTCAAATGGGCCCATCCATGGATTTGGTTTGCAAGTAAAATTTGGATTGTGTGAAATTCAGAACTGAGAAACTTCCTTTCTGTTCATAAGTGTGAATTTAAATTGAATGGGCCAAACCCCACAGGAAGTTGAATTGGAATGACTGGAAGTGAAATTTACTGAAATGCAATTCAAAGACATTCAACAAAATACAGATTTCTATTGATGGCATTTCAAACATTTGCCTGTCTATCATAATGCCCATAAACATTTTGTTTTGACACGTTTGTAGTTAAAAATCTGTTAAATTCCTTTGAATTCCAAATTTCCTTATTCAAATTTGAATTGAAATTCTGCGTCCTGTTTGCTACCTTAATTCAAATTCCACAGTTGATGGTTTTTCAAAAATGTTCTCAGTTTAGTTCTAAATGGTACGCAACCCTGCAGCCGGTTGTATAAACTGCTTAGACTAGTCTTAAAGTTAGTCATCTATTTTTTTTTTCTTTAAAACTGGTCATCACATTTTAAAGTCAGTTACATAAAAATGTAGATCGGTATATTAGTATTACCTATTAAGTAAGTATCACCCCTTGGCTAACTGATAAGTGGTAAGACTAGTTGAGACACAGGCTATATGCAACTGGCCAGTGGTGATTGAAATACTCTGAAACATGTGATGGTTGTCGTAATGATGCATCTTCAGGTCTTCGGCATTACTAGGGCTTCCAGGTTGGTTTGTTGTAGTAAGTAGTTGTCACTACTAAGTTTTCAGGAGTGAAGTCAGTTCTATAGTGCAGTTGTCAATTCCATAAATGACCAAACTCTGTGTGTACAGAAGCACTCGTTCTGGAGGAGTGACAACTGTATTTAGCTGCAGTGTGTACGTGACATGTGTGCGTGTGCAATACTTCAGTGCTGTTTGCTCTACTTCAACTTCCAATTCCCACAGTCCTAGTTTCCCTGTGTTCCTGAATCTGCTCTCACACGCAACTCTCCTCCGTTTGTTGCGGCTGGGCATCCCGTGGCGTCTTCCCTTCCTCCTCGTGTCCCAATCCCAGTCCTTCCCGGAGCAACACAACACGCTGTTCCCTTACGTGCTGAGATCACAGCCCCCACCCACACCCCCACCCCCCCAGCCACAAACCCAACCGTTGCGTATTTCCCTTCCTACCTGTGAAGTGAATTCCCTCCAATGGCACGTAAGGTAATAGAGGACATCCTTTCTTCCCCCTAGACCTTCTCTCTGTTCAGTGTCATTGCAGTGAAAGTCTCCTGACTTTCTGAACGCTCAGTGGGGTTGAGCATGATAAAGACACAAACAGGTTGCAGGCCTTCCAAGTGCTGTGATAAGAGATTTGTTTGACCTATATTGTTTAGAGTTTTCACACTTTTCAACTTGATTAGTTTTTATCGATAAATGGCACCATTTTGTGATGTGCCAGAACTTATTTAATGTATTGTTTGCATAATTACTCAACAGCCATTTGATAAATAATAGCCATTCATTATCAAGCAAGGAATGTGAGGCTTAATAATTCGACCCAAATCAAAGATCAAAGAAAATTCAAAACTTAGACTATAGGCAAAACATATTATATAATATAATATTATTTATATATGCATTTTTGCATGTTGTATTGTCAAAATATTTTATTATTCTAAATGCTCACAAATCTATTGTTAATTATCACCACCAATAACAATAATTTTCATAATGCATATTGTGTTGTAGTCTAATGATTATTTAGTTATTGTGGCAGACATGAAACTAATAAAAAATTTGTTTTGCATTTTGGTTATTGGACAGTTATACAAGAATAACCTGTATTGGTCAATAAAGCAATATCTGTTGATCTGTATTTGAGAAGCTGGGGGTGGAAATCTGCACAGGAAATTTGTACACTTTTTGACTCGCTCACCTCTTGTAATGGATAGGATATGATCGTTTGCATGGTCTCGTTGTTTTGCTACTTGATTAGGCTTTGGTGCATTCTCTCATCATCATGTCACATTAACACAGTGTTTAGCTTAATTAGCCTAAGTGTGGGGAGGGGGGTGTTAGAAATGAGTCACCGGTGGGAAAAAAAATGATGTCCACATTTAGAGACAAGTAATTAAGAAAACACTGGGTTTCAAAAATAGGCTTGAATAAAGCGATTATGGAGCTAAACAAGTGCACCTAATTACATGCTCACAAGGTGTTCATGGCAACATAGCGTTGTTATGGAAACTCAGAAGTCTGCTCTGTATCCATGGAAAAAAACTGACCCTAGCATTGTGCTGGAGGGCATTTCCTCATCAACACAGATACCTGCTGTGTGTGTGGGCATTTGTATTTACGTTATGGTATTTTTATAACCGTAAAGATATTTCTCCTAGAGTGAATCTCACAAATCCTGTCAAGAACATATGTCCGGGTCATATTTCACCACAAAACAGAAGCAAAACAAGATAGCACTTGTTCACTATTAACTATGACTTTTGCCTCAATAAACTACTAATTTACTACTTGTATATAGTTAGTACGGCAGTTGTTGTATCATTTAAGTTTAGGTATTTCAGGGCCATTAAGAATACTTTTCATTGCGACTATTCTGATGCCTAATGTGACTAATGTGAAGAAAAAAAGTGTTTATATGCCATAGTAGTATTTGTTCTACTGCATTTTCTAAATAAAAAATATTGTATTACAGTAATGAGAATCTAATGAGAATCACAATTGAGAATGATAATTACAAATATCATCCAGATGCATTGCTCTAAAGTTTAAATTTAAAGGTTTAAATGTGCTTAATTATCAAGATGATAATGTCACATTGCAAAAATAGGCTTCATTTGTATGCCCAAAAAGCAATCAATTTCTTGTTATATAACATATTCATAAAATTATGAGCTAGACATGTTTTCTAAATTCATCCACAAGGAACTGAGAGGAATAGAGGCTATAGCTGGAAAGTCGTATGTGTACCTAGCCACTCAGATAATGGATAAAATAGTGAAAAATAGATCAGAGCATAAATTGTTAACAGGGGTCTGTCAGGGACTGCGAAGCAGTCAAAACTGGCCTACTAACAAGCTTTCCCTCACCATTCATTTGCTCTCATCTCTTCTTCATCTCTACTCACCTTCATTATACATGAGCCCTCTTATGAAAAAGTCATAAACGGCAGGAGTGGTATCTCTACGCACAATCTCGCACCACACCGCCTGCCTTGCAGATTAATTAGAGGCAGCTGTCGTCCATTTCCAATAATTAATCACTGGAGTGGGAAACTCCTATTCCAGGAGAGTTTGGCAAGCTCACGAGTACGTTAGCTCCAGCATTGCCTGGATTTGATCTTGCCCTTTACAGGACCAGGCATATAGTTTCTAGATGGACCTCTAGAAAATAAGTTTTTTGGCGAAAAACAACTTTCTCAACTTTTTCTAAATGTTTCTTAACTGCACTTTGCTCATTCTCATATCATTGTCAATGATAGCTAATTTGCAAGGACGTAAAACAGCTAATGTTCCCAATGTTCAAAGATTTAATATTGGTTGGGTGTTTTTTTCTAGAGAAACAATGTTCTGTAAAGTACTCATAACTGCCTTTTTTATTAGGTTACAACAAAGCACAGCTGCTTGACACCTCATTTTATTAGAGGTGAGCTGTTCTAAGCATACGCCTTGCACCGCTCTGCTGACCAAAGGTTGCACTCTGGTCTAATTTCACAGGTCTTTCTCAAAATATCAGTGGATTGCAATCTCAGCACCTCCAGCGGCATCCACTTTTTGCTCATGGATAGGAGCGTGTGCTATGAGCCTGGGGAGAACACGATTCTTAAGAGAGGGGCATTCTGCCCAGTTTTCATTAAACCAGGCACCCATGAAGGGAATTTATGAATGACAATTAAAGACATGCTTCAGCATGTTTTAATGATGGTCTCTTAGCCAAAACCGGCAGTAGATACAAAGGTTGCACTTTTAAATGGCCCAGTGGAACAGAGCTGACAGATACAATTTTGGTTCCCACTTTTTAAACCTCTATTTAAACACATTGCAATGATACACAATTGTTTTGATTCTTTTTGTTAACCTGTGTTATACCTGTAATTACTATAATAAGTACTTAGTATGTACATAAGGAACAGGACTGTAAAATAAAGTGTTACCATTATTGTTGTTGTTATTTTTATTATCAGGCTAGTATTATTATCAAATTAATATTAGGACCTATAATTCATTTGCCTCCCCTAATTTCATTACAACATCACCACAACACCACCCGACATGCACATATAATGATTGCGGACTCCTCATTGGAAATGTTTCTAAAAACAGGCTACAAAACTACATTCCACATCAAAATTGAATTGCAAGGTGAGCTATTCTCAAATTGTCAAGAGTGCTTGTTTTAAAGGTGTGGTTGATTATGATTTCACTTTTATAACTTTAGTTAGTGTGTAATGTTGCTGTTTGAGCATAAACAACATCTGCAAAGTTCAAAGCAAAGGGAGATATTTTATTTTACAGAAATCACTTTTTAAGGACTACTACAAACAGCTGGTAGGAACTACAACGAGCTTATTCACGGGTTGGTGACATCACTAACCCTAACATTTACATAAACCCTAAAAAATGCACATCCATCTTTTCACATTTATTGCGATACAGAACGTAATAATGCAATAGCAGGTCATAAAAGCAAGATGACAACATAACCGTAATCGTAATTAAACTAAACTATACCTGTTCTATCTTCATGCAGCAGATATTCTCTGGCTCTGAAGGATCTTACAACAGTTCCCACATGAGCGATTTATAGATTATCATGACAGAACATGCTAATCGATGACTTAAAGATAGTTAACTCCACATCAGCTACATAAATTCAGAACTAACCATTCAGAAACGTCCTGTTGCATTCTACGTTACTTCTTCTTGTGTCTCTCCATCGTTGTCCGACTCAGTTTGAACATAAAAGGCTGAACAATTTCTGACATTTTCAGTGCGTGTTTGCGTGAGGTAATCTGAGCTGCTAACACAAGCTCTTGAAGCTCCGCCCTCTTCCTGAAAGGGGGCCGGGAGCAGCAGCTCATTTGCATTTAAAGGGACACTGACAAAAACGGCGCGTTTTTGCTCACCCTCAAAAAGTGACAATTTTAACATGCTATAAAAAATTATCTGTGGTATTTTGATCTAAAACTTCACATACACACTCTGGGGACATCAGAGACTTGTAAAAAGGGGCATTATAGGACCCCTTGAAAAAAGAGACATCATTCTTATACAGTTGTTTGAGCCAAGACGAAAACAACATCTTTGTTCATGAGCATTTTGTTTTGTTTCCATAGCACATTTTAATGACACTAACAAAACAATTACTACTAAATTATTACTAAAATTATATAGGCATTATAACAGTCTTTAGGTCCGTGCACAATAATCAGTCATCGTTGAAAATCAAAAGCAGCTTCAAACACGGCTTAAAAAAGAAAAACTTGTTTAACTTGTTTTTCACTATCATTAATGTATGGTCCCCAAGAGAAATATTAAGCCTAAATTATTATCGTGTATCGGCGATCTCAAAGGCTGACGATAAGACAATATGGCTATGGAGCATATTGCCCAACACTAATATGCATCTTATTTTTGTCCCATTTTACTGTAGTGCCACTGTAGTATAACTATAGCATATAGTATAACACTTTTTCTCAGGCAGCAATTACTGTACATGTTGTCCTCAGCTGGCAAATGGCAATCTCCAGCGGCCTTGATTCTGTAAGGAAACTGCTTAATTCATTAGCCCCCGGATCGTGAGATGAGAAGAGAGGGATTTTAATTGCTGCTGTGGATATAAACATTTAAGAGTGCATCACGAACTCGGCCGTTTGGGTGTCAGGACTATTAAAAGATGTGCTTACTGTGTTTATTCCTGTCAGACCTGAATGGGACTGGGGTGAGGGGCGTAGGGGGTACTGGCATCCTACTGTGAATTAATTAAAGTCAACATCCAAACATTTTCCCTACATATTCATACATACAGTATTTGTGTTGTCTATATATATATATACACTCACCTAAAGGATTATTAGGAACACCTGTTCAATTTCTCATTAATGCAATTATCTAATCAACCAATCACATGGCAGTTGCTTCAATGCATTTAGGGGTGTGGTCCTGGTCAAGACAATCTCCTGAACTCCAAACTGAATGTCAGAATGGTGATTTAAGCAATTTTGAGCATGGCATGGTTGTTGGTGCCAGACTGGCCGTTCTGAGTATTTCACAATCTGCTCAGTTACTGGGATTTTCCCGCACAACCATTTCTAGAGTTTACAAAGAATGGTGTGAAAAGGGAAAAACATCCAGTATGCGGCAGTCCTGTGGGCGAAAATGCCTTGTTGATGCTAGAGGTCAGAGGAGAATGGGCCGACTGATTCAAGCTGATAGAAGAGCAACTTTGACTGAAATAACCACTCGTTACAACCGAGGTATGCAGCAAAGCATTTGTGAAGCCACAACACGCACAACCTTGAGGCGGATGGGCTACAACAGCAGAAGACCCCACCGGGTACCACTCATCTCCACTACAAATAGGAAAAAGAGGCTACAATTTGCACGAGCTCACCAAAATTGGACAGTTGAAGACTGGAAAAATGTTGCCTGGTCTGATGAGTCTCGATTTCTGTTGAGACATTCAGATGGTAGAGTCAGAATTTGGCGTAAACAGAATGAGAACATGGATCCATCATGCCTTGTTACCACTGTGCAGGCTGGTGGTGGTGGTGTAATGGTGTGGGGGATGTTTTCTTGGCACACTTTAGGCCCCTTAGTGCCAATTGGGCATCGTTTAAATGCCACGGCCTACCTGAGCATTGTTTCTGACCATGTCCATCCCTTTATGACCACCATTTACCCATCCTCTGATGGCTACTTCCAGCAGGATAATGCACCATGTCACAAAGCTCGAATCATGTCAAATTGGTTTCTTGAACATGACAATGAGTTCACTGTACTAAAATGGCCCCCACAGTCACCAGATCTCAACCCAATAGAGCATCTTTGGGATGTGGTGGAACGGGAGCTTTGTGCCCTGGATGTGCATCCCACAAATCTCCATCAACTGCAAGATGCTATCCTATCAATATGGGCCAACATTTCTAAAGAATGCTTTCAGCACCTTGTTGAATCAATGCCACGTAGAATTAAGGCAGTTCTGAAGGCAAAAGGGGGTCAAACACAGTATTAGTATGGTGTTCCTAATAATCCTTTAGGTGAGTGTATATATATATATATATATACATACACCTATCAGGCATGACCACTATTCCTAGTATTGTGTTGGTCTCCCTTTTGCTGCCAAAACAGCCCTGACCCGTCGGGCATGGACTCCACTAGACCCCTAGATCTGGCATCAAGATGTCAGCAGCAGATCCTTTAAGTCCTGTAAGTTACGAGGTGGGGCCTCCATGGATCTGACTTGTTTGTTCAGCACATCCCACAGGTGCTTGATTGGATTGAGATCTGGGGAATGTGGAGGCCAAATCAACACCTCAAACTCGTTGTGCTCCTCAAACCATTCCTGAACCATTTTTGCTTTCTGGCATTGTGCATTATCCTGCTGAAAGAGGCCGTTTCCATGAAAGGGTGTACATGGTCTGCAACAATGCTTAGGTAGGTGGTAAGTGTCAAAGTAACATCCACATGGATGGCAGGACCCAAGGTTTCCCAGTAGAACATTGCCCAAAGCATTACACTGCAATACTGTTGTGTGCTAGCAATGAAATCATATAAATATATTAAGCGCTTTGCAGCTTGACTGTAGGTGTGTATGTGTATGCATGTAAACTAGATGCACCAGCACAAGCTTTAGTTCAGTCCTCCACTGGGTTATTCAGTAAAGCCAATATTTTCATTGTCTCTGCTTTTCCTGTTATTCTAGCTTGCGCACATGAAGTGGCAGTGGCCGGTTTTGGTTCAGTGTCATTAGAATGGTAAAGCGTGGTGTCCCGCTGGCAGCAGTAACGCGGTAGGCATGAGAAATGAACGGCTCAGTCTCGTCTGGGTGCCTGTTTGAATTTAGTTTATTATGCATTTGTTCTGTGCACTCCTACGCAGCCGGATCATACAGAAAACACACACCCCCTCAGAGCAGTTAGCGACAAGGTCTTCTAGTATTTTCTGATGACAAATATTCACCTCGTGGCTCGTTTTTACACAATAAACATTCATTGCACAAATGGGTGTGGAAATTAGGAAATCTCCTTTCTTTATTTTTCGACATTGTTTAACCATTTAGCAAATGCTTTTTTTATTAATAAGATTAATAGATGACTATATTTATTTATTAGCTCCATTTCATTTAGGATGGTTTGACACATTAAGCCGTAGTGCTGATTATGTGGGTGATGCTTGTTGAAGTTTGGCTTACGTAATTTCCTGATCATTCTGTTCTGGTCATTACTGATGTTCTAGGAATATAATTAGAAATGTAACACCACACTCTCGTTGACAAAGCATATGATTTGAGGTATTATCGTCATTCGTTGCACTAATTATGAACAATAGTAAATAGCGATGATTGCCTTTGCACAGACTCCTAATAATAACAATTAATTCCTTTGATATTATCGGGTGAAGTGAGATAAACAGTTTCCATCTTTGATCATTATGCTCATTTTTGTCTCTTTTTAGAACTCCAGGGATATTTGGTACCCTGAGCATTGCCCCATGCTTCTGTCAGCGTATGCCTGCCTTGTTCAGAGGTTTCACTGTGACGCATGGGACACGCACAAGCTTTTGGCTCCATCTCCAAAACCCCCTTCGCTCAGAGCACATGAAAAATTCCTCCTCTCTCTCTCTCTCTCTCTCTCTCTCTCTCTGTCTCTCTCTCTCTCTTACCATTCTTTAAATAACTCGAGTTAATGTGGAGCCAGAGGAATCGTGATGCTTAGGGAATGTGAGGACATGCCATGCAGACGTTCACACACAGCTTTGCTTCCATAGCTCTATCCCTTAAGTCGGGTGTGTGTGTGTGTGTGTGTGTGAGTGTGTGTTCAGTCACTGCTGGCACATTTGGCACAAACAGCAGCTCAGAGTTGAGGGTTGATGGAAAGGTAAATGGAGCACTCAGTCCTGAAATGCTGCCAGGAAGAGATTGGCGGAACGGCTAACAAAAGCTGTTTTCTTACCACTGACAGATAAAAATTATGTACAGTGATCCCAAAAAGTTTTTGTCTAAATGTCATTGCATTAGACACTAGACCTCAAAGCAAGTGTCTGTATCTTAGGGCTGCACGATAATGGTTAAACTGATATTTTGCACAAAAATTATAATCATGATTTAATTATGACAATGTTTCTCACAGAAATGTCAAATAAAAAAATGATGTTTTTTTGGATAAATAACCAGAGGGACATTATGGTAGATAATTATGCTTAATTAATTGAGAGAAGCAACAATTGTGATTAAAATATGATTAATCGTAAATCTGTTTATCAAACCTGACAAGCTTGAAAGATTTCTGCACTATATTTTTTAAAAACTGAATATACTTAGTTTGATGTCTAATACAATGGCATTTAGACATTTTAAGTGTGGCTTAAGTGTTGAAATATTTTTTGGGCCACAGTATATGAATAGGATTTTTTTTTAAACTGTGAGCTTGAATTACAAAACAAGCAAATCAATCCAAATATGTTTCTTCATGTGA
Source organism: Rhinogobio ventralis (assembly GCA_039654625.1). Taxonomy (NCBI): domain Eukaryota; kingdom Metazoa; phylum Chordata; class Actinopteri; order Cypriniformes; family Gobionidae; genus Rhinogobio; species Rhinogobio ventralis. The sequence goes on along the minus strand of CM077213.1, from coordinate 4,623,717 downwards.
AACAATGTGATCATGCTTGGCTTTCACTGGAGTGACTTTCTTAGATGAAAACAGGGCAATGAATAATCTTCATATAGCATTTTATTGTATATACTTTGTAATATTTTAGTGTTGTAAGTTTATAATTTGTGTCAACTGCAATCAAACATTTTGTTTAAAGTTGTGTGATTGCATTCAGCCTGTTGTAAAACTAGTTAAAGACTTGCGCCCCGGCGGTGAGAGTGATGGAAGCGAAAGTGACAGCAGATTTTTGGGTGAAGTGAGAGGTGATCTGGAGACTGGCCGGAGTCATCACACACTTGTCTTCTCCTTGCTTTTTCTTCAGCAGAGATCTGAAAGGATAATTAACAGCGCTTATGGCCATCTCTCCTCACTGTAGTCTTCATTCAGATCTCCCCTGTGAAGGACTGAGACTAGTCTGACATTCACGTCAACTACCTGGCGAGCTTTTTATTGATATCAGAGGTAATATAAATCAGTCACATTGCGATTAATGAGTTTTGAATGCTGTTTGGAGTGATTTTTGCTCTATGGTGGAGATGAAATGCCTAAAATTAGAAATCAGGGTGTTATAGGCTATTCATTAGATTGGTAGTATAAAAAGCAGTATGTCTTGACATGGCAGTGAGCATTATTAAAAATACAGACAAAGCCGATGTGCAATATTAGCCAGATTGTAAACTCCCAAAGGTCCTGAAAACGGATGATAAGCTTGTGAGGGTCGCTTTGTCCATCTAAAGGTCATATGTCAAGATATCCATCCAGTCCGCCTTTTTTCACATTGTGTCACCTAATTTGTCTGTCCGGGGAAAGTGCGGGAAATCTCCCCCTCCTCCTGACCCTGCGGTCAACTGTAATCTGCTAAGAGTTATATGGGAGGTGGCGTTCGCCAGGCACAGACATCCAGATGAAGGAGGCAGGGACATGATAAAGCTTTTTGAAAACTCCAGCAGAGTTTGGCGTAGGAGAGAGATTCTCACCAGCTGTGTCCCCGGAGAGCTATTTTTTGCTATTAATGTGTCCGCTGCTCTCGCTTTAGCCTTTAGCTGTACTGCAGAGCAACGTGGGTAACTGGGTTAGCGGCCTCCCATTACTGAACTTTAGGAGGTGGGAGAGGAAAGGCGATGGGGTGTTAAAGAATGAGAGCAGTTTCTCCCGTTAACCTTATCACGCCATTCAATCCTAGCGTCCCATGGGATTTCAACCACATGTGGGAAGGACAGCGTGACAAAGGCAATGTGAGGAAGTGAAGGAGGTTAGTTAATGAGTGAAACTGCAAGAATGGATTGAAAAATTACCTATGTTGTATCAGCCCTTTATTGTCATGATCCAACTTGCGTCGCCCCCACATGAGCATCACACTGAATTTCAAAAGCCATTTAACTATTTCCCTGCCACTGATGGAAATTTCCAGCTTTCCGTATTTTCACTGTTATGGGGGCACTATGATACATCTTCTTAAATTGCACTGAATCTCCTGATCATGTGAAGAAGCAGAAACAAGTGATAGCATATGTAAGCAGATGCATATGTAAAATAACGCGATCATCAACATTAAACAGCATATAAATAAAAACGGCCTAATGTTACCAAATGAAATGTCGACCCAGGACGAACTATAGGAATGTGAAGCTTTGGGGGTGTTGATGGACGGTCATCATTCTGAATCCCATCCAGACGTGATGAAAAACGGCTTTTTGTTCAAAATATTTTTTTTATGAAACTTATCCACATCTTGCCACATTTTTATGAAGTGTTGATAAAAAAAAGAATGCATTAAGCTAGAATAAAACCTTTTTAGAAACAGAGTGTCTGTTCTTTCTTTTGATATATTGCATGTTCAGATATTCATACAAGAAGATATTCTGAAACTTTTGTGAAAATGATCAAAAATGCTGGTGGTGGCTGGCAACTTTCTTCAAAAACGCTGGCAGGGAAAGAGTTAAAAACCTTTATTTAGACCAGTATGTTCACCTTAATCACAAAGAAACTGATCAACTAAACCATTACTCGTGATATATGTACTCTGCTAAACCGTTTAGACACCTTTTTGTAACTTTTGATTCTTTTAAATTGGGAAAAGCAATGGTAATAAGTCTAAAAATGTAAAGAACGTGAGTTGAATGTGTAGTTTTGTTTCGTCCTTGTTTCACCAAGTAGGATATTTTTACCACACGTACATACCTAAGAACAGATCGCAATGTACAACCTTTTGACAATATCAGTAGGATGGCTGCCTTGAATATATGAGCTGGAGAGCTTCCCTAGTGAAGGAGAGCATGAGCGTCTCTGTGTGTGGGACTGGATGATTCAGTAGCTAAAGAGAGCCTCCAAGTGATTATTGGAACAAAAGGAGGCACAATGGGGTGTTGAGGGGTAGGAGGTTTTCCTGGAAAAGGAGGTAAACTTTTATGTAACTGTGTCGTGACATCGTTCCAAGGAGGACGCTGTGGGTTTTTGTTCTTGGAATGCTATTTGTCACCAATGTGTCATAACATCATTTGGAGAGGTGGTTTCGAGGAGGAACGAATGATTTGCAGTGTAGGGGAAGTCTCAGGCGATTAGTATGGCAAAAATGCTGGATATAATTATAGGCAGAGATCCCTAAGACTTTTTGTTGTACACATCCAAAAGGGAAATCTTAATTGGCCAAGGTCAACAGGTCAAAAATTCCTTGCATCTCCCATTGGAAAAGACAAATGAGACATATAGGCAGGCAAACTTGGCAGCTACTAAATGTGCCAGAGAGCAGCCGGATCAAAAGCGCTTCTCCTGCCAAGACACAAAGCAGATCCGTACAGTATGTGCTGCCACTTACACCTTACGACCCGAAATAGGGACTTTGAGCCAACAAACTTTGTTGGTTGTGAATGTTGAAGCTGTTTGAGTGTAGTCAAGCTCAAGAGAAGCCTCACAATCTTGAGATGTTATTGGGAACACTGAGTGAACTGACAGCATGGAGAAAAAAACCCAGGAATGCGTTTTTAGGACTTGCTTAGGTGAGCGTGCAGGTAAAGCGTCGAAAGAAAGAGAAAGAGGGATCATCTCATTCCAGCTCTATTCAGTCGGTTTCAGAGTCTCGTCTGTTTGCGTAAACAGTTTAGTTTGCATCTGGAATGTGCAATTTAAGAGGGTAAATATCCTGTTAAGCCCTCACGAACAGCAGCAAACCCAGAGGTTAGTTTGTGTTTGCTGAATCTGTTCGGGAAAAACTGAGGAGGATGTGCCTGTCCCATTTGAGTTCTGCTGCTTGACAGTTTCCCATGAACATTTTTATATTTCCTGCATAATGCTGAGTTAGCATGTATTGTGGCCCTTGGTGTCTAATGAGTATTCTCATTCGTTGCTTTCTGACAAATATCAGCGCAATCAATTTGACACGTTTCGCATAAAAACGCCAAGCTTTCCCACAGAGCATTGTACAGTGAGAAACAAAGTTTGTGAAAAGCAACAATAGGTTTGCTCTGGCTGGCTTTATGTTTGTGCATCTCTCTGCATGTAGTTTGTTCGGTTTCTTTCATTTCTTTGTCTGACATGCCCTTGACTGCGTCACACACTCTTTCGTCCTCCATCTTTCCACAGTTGCTGGATCTTTGGGTCTGCGGAGGTGGAAAATACAGTCAACCATCCATGTTATTCATTCGTCTTCATTTCCATTAGAATATGGGTTTCCTTTATTTTATTCTCCAATCTGGCATGAAGCACTTTTTATTCATCATTATTTACTTTATTTCATTGCTGATTAGTACCTGGCACATTGAATTGTGACACATTCTAATCAAAATTCAAAATTAGAAGCTAAGTAATAAAGGCCTTAAATGACTACTTTGTGCAAATTAAGACCGGGACAATAGTGTGCATTTAATTTATTTTCATTTATTTATTAATATTTTGTTTATTTATCCATTACGGTTTTAATTATTATTTATTCCTGATCTTCAAGCAGAATTGTTTACTGACTGAATGAAATTGGATTTTAAGTAATTACAAAAGAGGCAATTATAAAGATGTCCACCAAGAGTTCCCGGCAGAAAACCCTTTAGCAGCCGTTCCTGCTGACGCGGGATCAGTTTGAGGTTTTATCAGCTCACCCATCCCCCACAATTCCCTTTTAACCTTCCATCTATTGGCCTGACCTTGACTAGCACTTTCCTGTCATTCGCTTAAGGACAGAGCACAGGAGTACCTAATGTTCTATACCCTCTTTTTTCCCTCTTTATCTATCATTTTCTATTCATAACACGCTTCTCATTTTTTGTCTTTCATAAAATGACGGCAAACAGTTTGTGATTAAGTGATTGCGATCACAAAATGTTCTTCGATCACAGATTTGTTCCTCGCCAGCCTGTAAAAGGTTCGGTTTCAGCAAGAGGACGGATGTGTCGCGGGACTCACATTCTGTATGGATTTATTTTATTACATGATGGTGTTTACCAATAAATCTTTTTGAATTTCAGTGATGACCATCGAATCATCAGCTCCTGCTCATTAGTATGCCGGAAACATCTATAAAATCTCCATAAAGCCTGGCACTGCTGAGGCAGTAAAAAGTTTATTTTCAACTTAGAGGGTAATGATTTGGTCCTTTTTCTCTCGGTGACTGCTCTGTTGCCTTTTCCTGAAACTGGATCAAACGAGACAGTTGTGTATTTATTTTCCTGCTCTTTTTTTCCCTTCCCAAGATAGAATTTCGATTAGCTTCATGGCGTATTTTCAAATTAGTGATATTCTAAATTAGCATCAATTGCTTCCCGGCCCATTTGGTATCACTCCCGACCCGCACTCAACCCAATATCCCAGCACTTCATGAAAAAAACATGACTTTTCTTTGGGATTTTCATAAATCAACAAACAAGCAGCAATAAGCCTCCGTTTTCTCATTTCAGCACAAAATAATAACTTATCAAAACTGTTTGTCTTGCAAGAAAATGCCACATCCAGTGTTTATCGTCATTTGGAAATGGCAATTATGTATACAAATAATGCCACGATTTAAATTTGAATATTTGCATATTTGTGAATATGCTTAATATTGCTGATTAAGACGCGGTTAGGCTTTCTGCCATTGTTTGATCTCGGCGGAGGCTCTTAATGGTGTTATTAATGATGAGCAGAGTCGTGCAATGACATATTCAATCAACGCTGATGGTGACGATGAAATCTCTGAACGTAGTAGTGATGCCTAATTTGTGTATGGGCCGAAAATAGACGTTGTGTAGAATCTGCAAATTGCAGGCTTCTGGATTTAGGGTTATTAGTGTGTTTTTTTTATTTATTGCACACTGTATTTTCTAGAGAAATTGTTAGTATCCTGACTGCATGGTTTTTGTTGAAGATTTAGAGAGTAAAATCAAATAACTGAGTGTTTAACCTTGCATAAATGAATCGCAAATTATCCAGTCTTTTTTTCTCCAATGCAGTTTTTATGCCTCTCTCCCTCTAGTTTACTCTAAAAGTGCCGCCCATGGCAAGGGTAAAGCTATGGCCCGCCCTGTGGAGTTCAGCCCTTATAGCACATCACTAACAATCATTAGCTTTTATTTGCTGTTTGCTTTTGCCTAATAAGCCCAGTAATGCTATACTATACATCTTTCTTTCTTTATTTCTCTCTTCGGCCCGGTGAGACAGGGGAGCGAGGCAAAGAGCGAGTGAGGGATGAGCAGCGAGGGAGAGACGAAGAAAGAATAATTCAGAAATGGAGCCGTTGTAAGAGTATCCCTTATTTAGACATGCCCTGCAGAGCACCAGCACAATTAAAATGATTCATACTCGCCATAACTCGATAAATATTACACACAGCTTAATCAAAAATGCATATCCGTTTCACCTCGCTCCGTATCCTGAATGTATGCCGTCAGACAGATAGGGATGGAATGAGAGAGGGAGTGTGTTAAAATATTCACTGCTGTGGTTAAGAGATTAAAATGCCCTCATTAGAAAAACCGAACCTTGCAGAGGTTACTGTGTTCCACACCACCTGGAACCTTATTTTAGCCCAGAGGACTGATTAACATTGTGCCGTGCACGCCACTGAAGTTACAGTCCCCGTTATGGGCCGGTTTGCATTTGTTTTCACCATCCTGCTTTTAAAACAGGGCCAATCAGGCTAAAAGGATAGAAGAGCAAAACTAATATGCCAATTAAAGCAGAGGACAGTGAAGCTTAGCATGCAGCTTTGTTAATGGAGCTTATGCGTTCCTATGTCTAGCGTATGTGTGTTTTGTATATGTGCTTTGGAGCTTTAATAATTGATAATTCTCCTCCTCTTGAGATTCTTTGAATCAGAAGAGAAGTGCACACTTTTCGATTAAGTAAATTATTTAGAGCAGCATGTGACTGTAAGATCTATTTTTCCTGCATTGATGTTATTAATTACAGTGAATGTAGTTCTTGACCTAATGTTTAAAATGACATTTTCACTCGTGTTTGTTATTTTATGACACTCCCTATTTGAAGTCAGGCTACGTTTAGTGCTTGATGGTATGCTCAGCACATGCATGCTTTAGTACTATGATCAATGGTTGTATTGGCTACGTCCACACTGATAGATTCAGTTTGCATTAATCACTTAATTAGATCATATATGGATGCACTTAATCAGAGAGGGACTAACATATAACAGTCTGCTGTTACTAAACCTGATTTACTTAATGGATGCCATTTGAGATAAGTCATAAGCGGAGATGCACAGTAATTTATGTACGACGAAGCCACCTGTATGAGAGGAAGCCGTGTGCTTTCCTTAGCATCAATAACACCAGAATAAAGTGATAAATCTTTCATGTTAATCAGCGATTTTTGCCCTAACCAGTGATCACATGTGCATTTACATGCATTTATGCTTTTGTCGTGCATTATAGTGCATTCAAAGTATTTAGTTGTATTTTTTTGGGGTTTGCAACATTTTTGTCTCTGTTAAGATTCCACGATTATTCATCACCGCATCTCAAGTCTCTTTCGCACTGATAAGAAAAAAACAGATTTTGTATTGCCGGCGCGACCGCTGACCCCTGGGTGTTATGTAACAAAATGACAAGTGCTAGCATTTGTTTTGCAGCTGTACAATTATAAAAATATAAGATTTGTGTTTTACCTTTCACTGTGTTTGCTTAAGTTCTATCATCATCTAATATAATAATAATAATGATAATAATAATTTGTTACATTTATATAGTGCTTTTCTGGGTACTCAAAGCACTTTACATATAGAAGGGGGGAATCTCCTCAACCACCACCAATGTGCAGCATCCACCTGGATGATGTGACGGCAGCCATATTGCGCCAGAACGCCCACCACACACCAGCTGATTGGTGGAGAGGAGACCGAGTGATGGTTGTGCCTGCGTTTTTTTTTTTTTTTTACATTGTCTCACAATTGCACCTTGTGACTTTAATGTAAATTTTATCCCACAATTACCTATTTTATTTTCTCTCTTTAAGATGGAATTGGGCTTTACTTTCAGTATTTCAAGGAAATTACTTGACGTTTAAAACTTGTCATGTTTTGTTTGGTTAGAGTCATGAAGACGATGTGCTTGGAAGAACTGCTGATTGTTGCTGAGATTGTAATGGATGCCAATCCATGCCTCTGATAAACTATTCAGGAAGCATCTCCTCATCTATTTCCCATTTTCAGAGAGAGAGAGAGAGGGCAGATGGATAGAGAGAAAGAGAAACGATCCATCCGCGTTGCACCTGTGTTTTGGGGCTTGAAAAGCAGCTTTCCCAGCGTATTTGCGTGAAGGCGTGGCAGCCAATCAGAGCTAATGACCAGGTTGCTTTGCTCATCAGCGATCGCCGGGGCGGATGGACCGTCTCTGTGCCTGCGTTTGGTTTAGCCACGCGGCTCATGCGCTACCAGCTGGAGTACCACACAAACTGCCTGATTAAAAGTAGCCCTCTCAAGACCCCTGAGTTCTCATCCTGAATGCCAAACTACAGGACTCCGGGACCGAAATGATAATGTGTTGAAGCAGCTCGGCCAAATATGGAATGAAGCTGATGGAGCATGAGGCAGTTCTTTTAGAGTTCTAGTTTGTGTTGGAGTGGGGTGAGTGACGTCCTCTCTCTCTCACTGTCCTCATCAAATTAAAATAGCTAAAAAGTGGTGTTAATTACAGCTGGATATGTTGCTGGCAGGTACTAAAGAGCTGTACAGTATATTGAAATATTGTAATGCCTTGTTTCTTCATTCTGGATTTGAGCTTTTATGGTATAAACCAGGGGTGCAAAACTCAGTTCCTGAAGGGCCACAGTCCTGCAGAGTTTAGCTATAACCCTAATTAAACACCTGATCCAGCTAATCAAAGTACAGGTATGTGTGTTGGAGCAGGGTTGGAATTAAACTTTGAAGGACTGTTGCCCACCAGGAACTGAGTTTGGCACCTCAATTATTTTTATGAAAAAAAAAAAAAAACATTCCCACATTCATGGAAAACCTGGAATTTCTAGTCTTGGTAATAATGTATTATTAGTATTCTTAATTATTAGTATTATTATAATAAAGTATTGTATTTTTTAAGATTTTTTTTCTGCATTAAAATCTCTGATCATTTATTTTGTCTTTTTGGAGACTTTTATCCACAAATAAGTATGATTGTTTAAATATCAGCATTTTAAGGATTGGTATTGATTACATACGGAAGTTCTTCCCTGCAATATCTGTAAAATGAATGAAAATTCATTGGTGGGAACTCTAAACTTAGATTTATAATTACATTGGTTGGGAGCCAAAGAAATAAGTGGTTTTTAGCCCACATTTCTATATCTGTGCATCCCTATCCCAGGTCGATTAGAGTCCAGCTCTTTCTGAGGCAAAAAGATTTTTTTGTCTTCTTACCAGCTCCAGGAGACACCTGAGTAATAGCTTTCAGAGTTCCACAAAGCCTTGGCAACAAACAGGAAATGGGAATTTTTTTCCAAAGGTGCTCAGAGAACAAGTTCTGAGGTGAAATTAACTGCGTGATCATCGGCCCTTCAAAACGCAGCTCAAATTCTTCAAACAAACTTCAAAACTCCCTCTGGTGGTCGCATCTCTTGTTTCAAAGCTGCGTTTGATGGAGGAGTTTGAGAGAGACAGACAGACAGATGAGAAGAGAGAGACATTTGAAAGCTGCTTTGCTTACATTAGTCCATATGGCGGCATTCTGCTGCCTGATTCACGGCGCAAACGCATCCTTGAATTTTAAGCAATTGTTTGGGATTCTATTATGTGGAATCCTCATTTCCATTGCCTCTGTTCTTTGACCTACAGAGGATTACTGTGTCGCCCTCTGCGCGGCATGCTGTTTCATTCCCGCACACAGGCCTGTGAAAGATCACATCAGTTAGTTCAATTACTGCAGCCATAAAGAGCACCGTGCATCTGCGTGCGTGTGAACGAGTCGCGAAAACCCACCCTATGCAAAAAACATGCTGTCGCTCTCTCTCTCTCCAGGGTGAACCAGAAAGAGCAGACGCATCTCTCAGCTTTGATTCTCCTCTGGGTCTCTCTGACTGCCTTTATAGCAAGCGCTCGAGTGCTGTCAGCGGCTGTGTGTCTCTCCGCTCACCGCAGAGTTCACGGTGAAGGTTTTGAAGCGGTGACACTGCTTCTGCGCTGATAACAGTGTGAAATTAAAATCCCTCTTTCTGATGACGAGGAGAGCTGTTTCGCTAATCCCCAGGGGTTTGAAGACTTTTTTGCCACCTTAGTGTGCAAAGGGGACAAGCATTGGTTAGAGGTGCTGGAGGGGCCGGACTAGGGGTGCTATGTTTGTAATAAATTATTATAATTAAAAACATTAACATTAACGTAAATAAAAAGTAGTTTAAGATAAACTACTGATCAAAGTTTCGTTTTTTTTTTTTTTTGAACGATATAAATACTTTTATTCAGCAAGGATGCATTAAATTGATCAAAAATGACAGTAAAGACATGTATAACCGTAAAAATGAACTTTCTATTCATCAAGGAATCCTAAAAAAATCTTCCTCAAGAATATGAACACAATTATTTTCAACTTGGATAATAATAATAAGCAAATCATCATTTTGGAATGATTTCTGAAGGATCATGTGACACAGACTGGAGTAATGATGCTGAAAAGTCAGCTTTGCACCACAGTAAAAAAATTACAATTTAAAATGTATTTAAATATATAAGAGTTCTTTTAAATCACAATAATATTTCACTGTATTTTTGTAAATCAAGTCATTGTAACCTTAGGGAGACTTCTTCAAGTAACATAAGAAAATCTTTTGAATGGTGATTTATGACCTCAATGTAAATGGGATTTGTATAGTATATCCTTGTCTGGCGCGTTTTCCCAGTGAATGTTGTCAGCGCCGCCTTTAGATCCCTTGATGAGACAGGTTCTCTGACACTTATTCTCTGCTCTTGCTTTGAATTTGGTGTGACTGCCCGGACTAGACAATCTTTTAGCCTTGCCTTGATGGTATATTTACTGCAATGCTTATGACCAAACCAGACACATTCATTGAAGTTTAGTTAAGGTTTGACCTTCCTTTTTAATGATGTTGTACTGATTTGCACTTGATTGTAATTTTAGATGCTTGATGTAGTGATACATGCACTACATGCACACTAGATAGAGTGCACTAATGTTCAATTAGTACTGTACTGATCACTACAAAAATGTACTTTGTTAAATTATATTATTGTTTATCGCATTGGTGAAATGACAATCCATCTGTTTGTCCTAAAATGTCCTCTTCATGGGGTGCACATTTCCACAGCACTCTAGGTAGGACCAGCTGATCTGAGGAACAAGAGTTCATTAGGTGGAATCTGAATCTTGTGATTCCCAACTAGGGTTGCAAAGGGGCGGAAACTTTCCGGAAATTTTCCACGGGAACTTAATCTGGGGGATTTTGGAAATATTCAATTTCGGAAACTCCAGGAATTTACGGGAGTTAACGGGAATTTAATTTATGGGAATTTATGGGAATTCATTGGAAATGAATAGGGGGAAATTTATACAAACTGTATCATATACAAACATATAAACATTTAGTTTGGTCATAAGCAGACATGTTAGTTACATTTTTTTTTTGCATATTGATATATTTTCCAATTACTTCTAATTTAATAAAATAAATATATTTTATTGCAGCAATTGTTACGCATGTGCTGTTTATTTCAGTGTCACATGATCCTTCAGAAATCATTCTAATATACTAATTTGATACTCAGTTATTATCAATGTTGGAAACAGTTATGCTGCTTAATAATTTTTTTCAGGATTCACTGAATAAAAAGTTAAAAAGAACAGCATTTATTCAAAATAGAAATCTTTTCTAACAATACAAGCCTTTACTATTACTTTTTAAAAATCAATTTTACACCTCCTTCCTCGCCTAATCAAATAAAAAAAAAGAAAGGATTTTTCTTTTTTTTTACTGACGCCATGTATATTAAAATAGAAAACCATTATGTTAAACTGTAATAATATTTCACAATATTTTTTTCTGTATTTTTGATCAAATATGTATGTTATGGAGGAATGCACAGTGCATGCAGGGGGTGTGGCCTCAATAGCCCTGCAGTAAGTAGTTTGCTGTGTGCATGTGATTCCCATATATTCCCGGTAATTCCCATATATTCCCGTTAATTCCCATGAAAAGTTTTCTGCCTTGAAAATTCCTGGAATTTTGCAACCCTATTCTCAACCAAATGTGGCACATCAGTTGATTTTGTGGGTGAGGTGAGAATGCTGTGTTGTTTTCTCTCGGGAGGCTAAAGTTCATAGCGGTCGATCGTTCAAACGCCCACCCAGAAAGTGTCTTCTCTGTCTCTCTTTCTATCTTTTTTTCCCCAGTACTGCTGACAGAGGTGACAGAGTAGGACATTGGCGATATGGCATTAGGACGTCTCTCTCTCGGTCATTGTCTTTCTCTCTGAAAGGCTGTTTGCACTAAAGCTACTCTTTAAAAATAGAGCCGTCTCTCATCCCCGTGAGGATGTGCCTTCTCACAAACAGAATAACATCCTCTTTCTCACAGGATATACCTCCTGATGTCCTTTACTACTTTCTCTCTCGCTCTATCCTTTTCTTCCTCGCTGAGTGTTGCTAATAAATAGAGTTCTGAACTCTTGAATTGCAAATGCTCTGATGTGGGTCATAAATCTTGTGTGTGTATGTGTCATAACTTTGAATCAGAGGTTTGTGTGTGTGTGTGTGTGTGTGTGTTTACGTCGTTGGTGACTTTAGAGGCACAGGGGCAGGACTTTCCACTTTTAGGAGAGTTGCAAACGGACCCCGAGGCCTGAGCGTCATGTTAATTCATTCATTTATTCATTGGGCGAGAGAGAGAGTGGTACACCAAAGGCGCTCGCTTGTGTTATCTCAAGTGCTTTTTTCGGCATGCTATTTGTAAAAGAACCAATAAAGTTCCCCCTTTCCCAAACACGCAAGCCTTCTCTTTCCCTCAAGAAAAGAGCACAAGAAAAATAGCCTGAAAGAGTGTGAAATGAAATACAAACGGGAAAGTGAGGCAGAGTGCACAAGCATTTAGCGGGGTGTGAGGGGGCCGCTCTGTGGCCTGCCCTGTTAGTAATGGATTGGTTTTATGGAGATGGAGTACATGGTGGAGTTTGGTGCCAAGCATAGGGACAAACCCTCCTGAGAGTGGAGATGAATTAAAATTGGCCTAACCGCCTCTTCAAAATGGGGTAGAAGGAACATTTGGGCCGCGAGGAGCTGATGCGGGTAGATTTACTATAACAAAAACATTTCATTTCTGAAAGCCAGCTTGTTTTGTTCAGTGACGCTTGCAATTATTGCAGTTTATCACATATGGTCACATACGGTCCTTTCACACAATTCATGTCAGTGTTCTTATGGAGAATTCAAACTTTACTCTAGCAGTGTTGTTTCAGTCAGTGATTAACAGGTAATCTTAATCTCTAATCGTAAACTAGTTCTTGAACTAATTTGAGAATCCATGTGTTTTTTCCTTTTTGTGTCAAATCAATCACCAGGACTTTTCTTTGTCCTCTGTTTTTTTACTTTTCACTGTACACTGCTTTCTTCCTGATTTCTTGCAAACTAGTAACGTTGTATATATATATATATATATATATATATATATATATAGTAATTGAAATCAAAATTGGCTTACTTGAAACAAATATCCCTGATCTTGTTGTATACGATTCATTGGTGCATGTTATTCTACAATGATGATAAAGATGATGTTTTCAATCTTACCACAGAATATAATAACACCTCAGAAATAATTTTTCTTTTCAGCGGACGTCACCAAGGCTGCATGCATGTAAAAAATAAATACTAACCAGTAGTATCTCATCTCTTATTTGCAATCAAGTTTGGGGTCAGATTTTTTAACTTTTCTGTTTTGATCAAAAATACAGTACTATTGTGAATTATTATTATTACTGTTTTCTATCTGAAATGCAAAGCAAAGCTGAATTTTCAGCATTGTTAGTCTTTAGTGTCACATGATCCTTCAGAAATTATTCTAATATTCTGATTTGCTTCTCAAGAAACATTTTTTACTATCATCAATGCTGGAAACAGTTGTGGCACTTAATATTTTTGTTGAAACCATGAGATTTGATGAACAGCATTTATTTGTTATAGAAATATTTTATATAGAAATCTATTACTGTATAAATGTCTTTACTCTCACTTTTGACCAATTTAAATGCATTCTTGCTGAATACAATTATTAATTTCTTAAAAAAATTAAAAAGTAAAACTGACCCCAAACTTGAACGCTATGCATTTGGTTTGCATTTAAATAGTCATGTATGGAAATTCAAATTTGTTTAGAATAATATTGCATATTAAGCCAGTGTGTTTCAAAGAGAGTCTCTGAGCAAACCCCGTTACCCATCCCAGAATATTAAACATCATCTTATTCAGTTGCACATACAGTAGAAAGAGGACCACCAGAATCAGAGCTTTGGGCTCTCTGCTTCAGCAGGAGGTTGGAGTAATAGCTGTTTTTGGTGTACGAGTGCTGCGATGTTCTATGTAAAACTCATCGAAAGCTCAGCACACACGCTTGAGGAAAATAGACGAAAAACTTCCAGCATGGACTCGATCTGCTGAACTCACATCTTACTGATTTCTTTAGATGCTGCTTGACTTCTTGCAAGGAGATTCTCAAACACATGACCTTGTACAAGGCCTTTTATACTCCCATATACATGTGGAAATACAATTGATATTCTTTTCTGCACTCTTAAAGTCAATGTGAATTGCCATTTGCAGCCCATTTTACTTCTGTAATGTAACATATTTCCTATGGAATTAGAAAAAAATATAGGGTGGATTGTGATTTTAGCCATCAAGAATTTAAATGATGTCAATGGTAAAATAATTTGAGTTAATCAATTTTGATTACTTTTTGCCTTAAGTAAAATAACCAATGAATTGTTCACAGTAATACCAGGACCATTTCTTTTTTTTATTTTATTATTATTTCTTTTTAATATGGATAATGTGAAAGCATGCCATTCTATCCTAAGGTGGCTGACCAAGGTTGTTTCCCAACTCTCATCTGCATGTGTGATCAGAATGCTGTGGGCTCAGGAATCCTGCCATGATTAGCACCATGTTTTCCCTCCTGTTAGACATATCTGTTGCCATTTACTAATTGGTATCCTTCTCTTTTCTTCTCTCTTTCCTCTTTGCTGTTTCGTTGGATGCTCTGGTGATGGCAATAACCTCTTCCACTTACTCTTCTAATCCAAGGTAAGACATTAAATTAAAAATTTCCTCCCAGCTTCCTGCAACCCCAGACTAGATAATGAGGCTGTTTTAACTGAGATAGATTGACATGAGACATCTTTTTGAGAAGACTCCAAGAAACTTCGCTCCAGGGGTTTGGAGCAACGCACTCATAGCCGTCCAGTTTCAGCCAGGCCAGCTGGCCCCTGCCAGATTCCTCTCATACTGAGAGTCCACTCTCCCCAGATGAATGATCTGCATTCAACTGCAATTGCATATTCTTTCTGAGGCTCGTGTAAACATTTATCAGGAACCCAAAGCTGGAATCTGCTGTCTGTCTCTGTTGCTGACACAATTGACCTCTATCTATCTATCTATCTATCTATCTATCTATCTATCTATCTATCTATCTATCTATCTATCTATCTATCTATCTATCTATCTATCTATCTATCATTCTGTCGTTCTATCTATCTATCTATCTATCTATCTATCTATCTATCTATCTATCTATCTATCTATCTATCTATCTATCTATCTATCTATCTATCTATCTATCTATCTATCTATCTATCTATCTATCTATCTATCTATCTGTCTGTCATTCTGTCGTTCTATCTATCTATCTATCTATCTATCTATCTATCTATCTATCTATCTATCTATCTATCTATCTATCTATCTATCTGTCATTCTGTCGTTCTATCTATCTATCTATCTATCTATCTATCTATCTATCTATCTATCTGTCATTCTGTCGTTCTATCTATCTATCTATCTATCTATCTGTCATTCTGTCGTTCTATCTATCTATCTATCTATCTATCTGTCTGTCATTCTGTCGTTCTATCTATCTATCTATCTATCTATCTATCTATCTATCTATCTATCTATCTATCTGTCATTCTGTCGTTCTATCTATCTATCTATCTATCTATCTATCTATCTATCTATCTATCTATCTATCTATCTATCTATCTATCTATCTGTCATTCTGTCGTTCTATCTATCTATCTATCTATCTATCTATCTATCTATCTATCTATCTATCTGTCATTCTGTCGTTCTATCTATCTATCTATCTATCTATCTATCTATCTGATTCACTGAGTTCATTCAGTGAGCGATTTGTCAGAGTGATTCAAACTGGAAACATGTGCATCATATGCTTGTGAATTAGAATATACTGGTCACACTGTGTGATTTTCTTTTTTCCTCCAGTAAAAAAAAAATATGCTGTTTCCCATTATTTTGCATCACATAAGTATTTTTAAATTGCATCTCACAGTGGCTGAAATCCAGTGCAATAGGTGCTGAAATTCTATTTAGCAATTTACAAATTGTAGTAATAAAGCTAATGAAAATAGTAAAATTTACTTTTTCATTGCTCAAAGAGCCATAATTGTGTCTGTAGAGAATGACACTCACTGGTTTTGTTGCTGCAAGTGTGTGTTTGTATGAAGGTGTGTGTTCAGCTGTGGTCTGCCCTAGTGAATTTCCTCCTGTTTGATCTTTATTTGGCAAAGCATGAATGTCCTTCCCTTCACTTTCAGCTACACTTCACTGTAAGCCCACGGGACCCAAAAATGCCTTCTGATTGGCATCTTCTGATGTCCCCCTCTGTGGCACGGCTCTTTTCTTTAGCTTTTATGATGTCTCACCTTCACTCGTTCCCCTCTTGTCCAGTCTTTCTTTATGCATAACATACTTCCAGCACAATAAAACCATGTAATTCCAAAGTTAAACTTAGACTAAATAAGATGCAGAGTTGATGAAATGTAATCGACCAGATTACAGACTTGATTTGGCCAGATGCTCTTGCTCAGAAACAGAGGTGCTGGCTTGACACTGACCACTTGACCACTTCTCACTATATTCATTTCCTAAAAAGATCAAATCTCTCCTTTTAATCAGAGTTGAGCCACAATGTTGTGGAAATATAGCTGTATTTGTGCTGGGAACAGGCTGTGAGCGTCGGTGTCTCCGATTAGAAATGTGTAGAGAGAATCCCTGAGTAAGCAACTAAATAATGGTCCACTGGAAACATCACAACACAACAAGACAGATCCAATATAAAGAGATGAAATCTATTTTGAGGGGAAAAAAAGTATATTGGGTAACAACGGCGGAGATGTGAAAAAATGGAACAAAGCAGGCAGGGATACTCCAGACAGAGATAGTGAGATTTTTTACTTTATTTATTTATTTTTGACATGAATCTTAATAGATTCGGGGGGGGGGAGGAATCATGTTATGACATTTCAGAGAAGGAGGATAGCTTAGTGTCTAAGAGAATATGAAACACTATGTTAGGATTGTGTTGATTTTATAATATATACTAATGTTCTTTTTAATAGTTTTATACATTACACTAATATTATGCTAGTATATGTTTGTTATATATAATATTTAACAGTTAACATCAAAGTACATTGTAAAGAGTGATCAGTTGACTTAAAAAAGTGAGGAAACCCGTTGCGTAATTGAAAATTAAGTTATGGGAACTTGACAATTCCACATTTCAAACCAATACAGTTCAGGCCTATGTATAAAAAATATAATAAAAATCCTTACCTTGGTTTTTCTGAAAGGCCTTTTCAAAAATAAGCCTTCTTTTGTATTCGGTTTGAACATGTAAATAAAGTATGAATGTACTATACAATGCAACATTGGGTATAGTGATACAAATTTTAGCTTTTCAACATGAAATGGCATTTGCAGTTTTCTTTTTTTCTTTCCTCCTTTCCTCCTTTCTTTCTTTCTTTCTTTCTTTCTTTCTTTCTAGACCAGAGACATTTATCAAGAAACTAACTTTTATTCATGTTGTCATAGTGTTAAACTGTTTCTCTGGAATATTCCGGCTCTGAAATGATACTTTTTTAATATCTGTTAGTCATCTCTTTCCCTCCTGTTGTGTGGCAGACTCAGAAAAACAGCAATGTATCGCTTCCTGATTGATAGGAGAAAAAAAGGGGAAAGAATTTTAAAGGAATCCCCTATTGCGAAAATGTGATGTGAGCAATTTCTCACCTCAAGCGGCTTGGTGAATGTGTGTATTAGCGTGAGAGCTTTCTCCACACTTCTGCTTAAGTGTGAGTCTAATAGCTATGTACGCACTGACGGCACTTTTGCAAACCCTGACACTTACAACATCGTACGGTAGTTTGTCAGCATTGGCGTTTCATTTTTTTCCCTTCTCTCTTTACTGATTTTACTGATGAACAACAGACATATTTTGGTATAACACTAACATTATTTGTTAAGTTCACTTATATTGTGCAAAATAGTAAACTTCCAAATAAATAAATAAATAATAAATTTTATTTATTTATTTATTTATTTTACATTTTCTGAAGGAAAGTGATTTTGCATGCAAAACATGCCACTTCTGTGCTTTTGAAAATGGCTGCCAGGACATTGTTGTGTGGTTAGGGAATTATGGGTGGTTGCTAGGGCATTACTATGAGATTGCTAGGGTATTTTTAGTTGCAATTCAGTTTTAAGGGTACTCTTGTTAAGGTGTTGCTATGCAGTAGCTAGGTTATTCTGGGGCAGATCTAGAACAATACTATGCAGTTACTAAAATGTTCTAGGTGGTTGCTAGGGTGTTGCTATGCAGTATTCAGAATGGTTTGTAGTTTCTAAGTGGTTGCTAGGTTATTCTAGGCAGTTGCTAGGGCATTGCTATGTGGTTTCTAATGCATTTCTAAGTGTTTTTTAGTAAATTACTATGAGGTTGCTAGGGTGTTGATTCATGTCCATATAACTAATCATGGTAAATGAGTTTAATTAATAAACGCTGTAGGTTTATAGTCTGAGCAATAGTTCTAGTGATGGTTGCCTTAATGATAATAATAACAGCGGTAAAAGCAGCTTGTGAACTGACATTTATGTAAAGCTGTTGTTTGGTTCATTAAACAAACTCGCACAATCAACATAGAAAAGTGTCTGTATGCTGCATGAATCCATGGCTGTTCATATCTAACGTTGTCTTTTCCTGTCATTCAGAGAAAATTAGCCACTCGCGAGTTTACGGAACATGCTCTTTTGTTGATAAAGGCTGTCAGCTTACTTGTGTGCGAGTGTGTGTGTGTGTCATTTTGACATGCTATAATTGAGACCGTGAGTTGAATCATCTTTGAATCAGCTCTTGTATCATAACTCATCTCAGCCCCTATCTGTGACCTTTCCTCGTCGGCACTCTTAATATGATGGCCAGACATGGGAGCTCTTAACAGGTGCAGATCCATGATTCACCGTCAGGCCCCTGTTTCTGCCTGTTCTGTCGAAAAGGCCAAGTCAAGTGTTGTCGAGGCCAGCAAACAATGGGGAAGTGACACAGGTAGAGAAGGTTTCTGAGCACGACCTCTGCAAATTGGGCTGCTGTTGATATTTTTGCATGCAGGAGAACTCGATGATGGTAGCAGTGCTGTGTTGTGCTAGGAGTGCATGGTTTACCAGTACTAAAAAAGAAAAAAAAAATAGACATAAACTTATGATATCATCTTTGTTTGTTCTTTTGTTCATTTTAATTTTAATAATAATATTATAATATGCCTATTATTATTATTATTATTATTATTATTATTATTATTATTAGCAGTAGTAGTAGTAGTAGTTGTAGTAGTAGTATTAACAAAAACCACAATAATAATCATGTATTAATTAATAATTAATATTATTAGTATTAGTATTAATTAGTAATAATATTATTGTCATTGTTAATATTTATTATTGGTGTTTATGTAATATTTATTATTTATGTTGTGTATTTTTATAGTTTAATAATAATAATAAAAATAATAATAGTATTTATTATTATTGTTGTTGTTGTTAAACATGTATTGTTGTTAAATGTATTTATTATTAATATTAATTCTTATTTTTATTAATAATAATAATTATTACAACAAGAATAATTATGTATTGTTATTAATATTATTAATTAATATGATTGTCGTGGTTAATGTTTATTATAATATTTATTATTTATGTTGTGTTGTTAATTATTATTATTATTATTATTATTATTATTATTATTAATAATAATAATAGCTTTTATTTAATACTAATAATTATTAATATTAGCAATGTATTATAGCTTAATAATAATAATACTAGCTTTTTATTATTATTATTAATAATAATAATACAATAGGTATTTAAAATTATTATTATTATTAACAATGTATTATAGTTTAATAATAATACACTTTTATTTAATATTAATTATTAATATTAGCAATGTATAATTATACATTTAATTAATAATAATAGCTATTTATTATTATTATTATTGTTGTTGTGGCTATTTATTATTATTAATTGTATTAATATTTATAATAATAACAATTATTATTATTATTATTATTAGCAATGTATTATAGTTTAATAATAATGATGATGATTATTAGTAGTAGTAGTAGTAGTAGTAGTAGTATTAGTATTAGTATTAATGTTCCATCCTATGCATATCCATCCACCATCTGACCAACTGATTTTGGTAGTCAGGCCACTATATCTGTTGTCTGAGGCTGGTATTTTTTGACTTTTTATCTTGTTACTGAGTGTTGATATCCTACCAAAGTCTACATTTTGCTACTTTATTTCCGGCACACAGGATGTCTAGCTTGTGTTATAGCCATGTGTGGAGAAATTCACCATTCAGACATTAACGATGTTGGCACAGTACTAACCCAGTAATCAGTTAGTAATCAGCGGGGAAAAGGCTTCAGCGCTCATTCATTAGGCCCAGCATTAATATAAAGCTTGTTATTAAACCGCTTTACTCATTACCGATGACTGTTTCCATTAGGCAGGGAGAGTGGGTTTGACCCCATGAGTGGATTGTCAAATGAGGTGCACAGAATGTTATGGATAATAAAATCCAATTGACCCCTCTGAGGGATCACAGGACGGGTATTCTCTCCATTCCTTGAAGACACGCCAGCCATTCCAAACCATTATATCTAAGAGCTGCCATCTTCCAGCGCAGCTTCGCTCACTATATGCATTCTGTACAAGCCTGGTTTTGATTGTCCTACGATTATACCTTAGAGACAACAAACCTGGTGATAACCCCCTGCGTTACATCTTTTTTTTTTTTGTTGATTTATTTAACTCATGGGCCCTCTTTAAAAAAAAGTAATTAAAATATGGTAATGACAGGAAGATGAATGAGAAAATTGTGTTTGACTAGGCTTCTCTGAGCTGTCACAAAACCTTGGCAGACACTGATAGAGCAAGAACCGGGAGCAGGAGAGAGCGAGAGATGGAGGCGCACTGTTAGAATGCCAAATCATTTCACGCTGCAAACACAACAAGCGGTTCGACGCATACGACGAGAAACACACATATACAAGCGGCGATGCACACACCCTCTCAGATGCACGGTTGCATCTGGAGAGAGGAAAACTCATTAGCACACAGAAAAAAACGTGAGCTGCCACAAACAACAAGGAGTGAAAAGCAAAACAAAGACCAGATCACTGTATCTCAGTGACTCTACAAACAATCACCCCGGCTATGGGGTTAGCATCTGAATGTTTCTTTCAACCGCCTCCTTTCTTTATCATCCATAAAGGAAGCTTTTTTTTTTTCTTAACTTCCCCCCTCAAAAATAAAGATGGCAAATGGGCTCACTCTGTAAAACATTTTAGTAGTCAATTTTAATACCACAGCAAAGACTATAATCCTATTAAATACAGTTTTTTATGTGATGTCATTTTTCAATGTTAAAATAGTTTAATTTGAATTTATATGCTGTTTCTTCTGGTTGACTTCTCTGTTTGTATGAGAATACCAACAAGCCCAACGGCAGCATTGACTCAACCAATGACATGAGTTTGGGGCGGAGCTATCATCTTTTCTGACCAATGGCAGATGGTGGCCATGTACCGTTGAATCACCGTTTTTGAATCACCTTTTTTGTCTCTTAATGGAGATTATCGTAATTATTGTAATTGGCACACAAATATTTGTTAATCAAAAATCAAGTAAAAACTGTAATATTGTGAAATATTACTACAATTTAAAATAACTGTTCTATTTTAATATATTTTAAAATGTAATTTTGATCATTACTCGTCTTCAGTGTCACATGATCCTTCAGAAATCATTCTAATATGTTGATTTGATGCTCAAGAAACATTTATTATTAAAGGGTACATAACACACACAGTTTCTGCCAGTCTCATGTTAATCTTGAGTACCTATAGAGTAGTATTGCATCCTTCATATCTCTGAAGAGTCTTTAGCTTTATCATATTTATAAAAGACAGATACGCTGTACCGATTCTTTCTGAAAACAGCCGAACTCGTGCAGTCGTGCACTGGGCGGAGCTAAAGAGTCACAAGCGCACACACGCACACACACTATACATCATCGCACTATCCCTGGATAACCTGCGGTTCACTATACGCTCGTGTTGTTGACATTATATGCACGCGCTGATTGCCAACAAAACACAGACGTTTGATGCAGTTTCACTCACCGCCTGCGGTTTCGATTCGTGACCGGAAACAAACAAACACACTTGCACATTGCTGCTCCGGGAAAACAAACTGCATCCACTGCTTCCTTAACGCTGGGTTATTTGGGAAGCTAAACAAGGTTATCTTTCCCTCACAGCCAAAAACACACTTCTTTAGTGACATTGTTGATTTCGTGGCCTAAAAACAAAATGACAGGGCTGCCGGCGGCTCCCGTAACCTGAACGAAGCTTGTTGTCGGGTGGTATTTTTTTGTAATCAGAATCATTTGATAAATAGAAAGTTCAAAAGTATTTACAACATTTCATGCTGACTTCAAACATTGACCGGACAGAGTCATCTGAGTACACTGTTCCCGCCATAAAATTGACTGTGACAAAAGAGATTAATAGATTTCAGCTTATGTTTGTTTAAACGTTCTGATCCCGCCCCCCAAATCTATCCCAGCATTCAGCAAGCTTCTTAAGGATAACTAGCTATCATAGA
Organism: Rhinogobio ventralis; assembly: GCA_039654625.1. Classification (NCBI taxonomy): domain Eukaryota; kingdom Metazoa; phylum Chordata; class Actinopteri; order Cypriniformes; family Gobionidae; genus Rhinogobio; species Rhinogobio ventralis. Next base: position 4,601,041 of record CM077213.1, on the reverse strand, counting down.
AAGTTTGGAGGATTGTGACGAATTCCTGAGGTAATCCCTGGATAAGGATTATGTTTGCAGTGTACTTTTGCATAATGCAATGTGATCATGTCTATCAAACTGAAAGGATTTGAATTATGTTCTAGACTGGAGTTTGATGAGAACAGGCAACGCGACTGCACTTTGGGCGAGGTGTGCAGGGCGGCCCTCCGTTTGTGCCGGCATTCGTACATTTTGCACAGCGGTGTTCATTTTGCATGCTGCCGTTCCTTTGAAGTCTAGCAGTGGGTAAGTGCCACAGAATTGAAGGCCACGCTGTGCTGCCTGGGAAAAGCGTAATTGGAAAGAATGTGGATCCTCAGGTTAACACAACTCTTGGGCAAGGGCTCTTGTTATGGCTCTCATCAAAAAAAATAAAGCACTCCAACAGGTTTGGCTGGGAAGCGTGGTTAGCAGATATATCAGAAATATGGTGGACAGCGAATTGTAGGGGAAAAAATTTGATTCATCAGTTTCTTGTAAAAGAGAAGCGGGAAGTCTGGTTACGGTGGTGAAATAGAATTTTGGAATGAAAGAAATAAAAAGGTGGTGGAAGGAAGGAGTCCGTAAAAGTGTGGAATGAGGAAACGGTGGAGAGCGAGTGAGGAAGGAAGAGGGTAGGAGGAATGCAGAAAGCCTACACACCTTCACTTGACTTTATTACTGTATCGACTGAAACCTTCATATCCCCCAGAATTCTCTGCCACTCGGCACTAAACCAGGGCCCGTTTTTTGGCATGTTGATTGCTTTGCAATGCGGCATGTATTATTCAGCGGCTGTAATTATTCTGCTGTTTAGTTTTAGGCAGAGAGTGGAGGAAGCTAAGTGTTGCTTGTCAGTGCACTTTTTTTAAGGTACGGCTGATAATATCAGCACTGAAAGAACGCTGTAGAAAAAGACAACGGTTCTCCACGCAGAGAAGACTGTGTGTGTGCGTGAGAGTATTTCCCGGTGTGCATAAATCCAGTGGAGATCTAATCCTAGGTAGAGATCAAAGTGAAATTCTGAGAATCTTTATCTAGCAAGACCAAGAAAGCATTGAAGGGGGAAAAAAACAGAGTAGCGCTCCATTTTCAAGTTTAGAAGCAAATCAATGATGCATACAGTACCTACTAAACATTTTATTTTTATTCTGAGAATCTGTGCATTATGTAAGCTTGAGAATGAGTCACTTCTTAGATTTTCCTACTGAATGTTTTTGGAGCCGGACAACTGTTTTATATACTCACAACACTCCTTTTACTAGGCTTTTCCCTGGCACAAGCTTCTGGCCATCCATTTAAAAATCAAGAAGAGAGAGAGGTGTGTAGACGTATCAGAGCCACTCCAGCGATTAGATCTATTATTAGCGCAACAACGGTTGAGGATTGATGCCACCCAATAGTTGTGTGTAAGCAGAAAAGCAGAGGAGTTTGCAAAACGTGAGCATCTCCTGGATTATAATAACCCTCATTAACATTTTCACACATGGCTAGCCAACAAACAAACATGGAGATCAACCTCTTGTGGCAGATTTATGGCCCTCAGGATTTTTGACCCGAAGAGGTGGACTGAACAGGATGAAAGGAGCCGGTTCTCTTCTATATTCTATGTAGGGTTGTGCACAATTCAGAATTGAATCAAAGTAGTAATCAGGATGCAGAATTTGGAAGTCAAAGAAATTCAACTGCAAAGAATTTGTCAAGGATAACTTTGAATGTTGTCTTGACAGCCTTGAAAGTAAATAAAGATACTGATTAATTCAGGAATGAAATGTGACTCTCTGAATCACTAGCTATGTTTCCATCCACCTTTGTTTATGCGCATTTTGGAATATCGCATAAAACAACTCTGGATGGAAACGCCAAGATGCACATAAATTCTAAAAATGTGCATAAAAACGCATGTGCTCAATTGAGTCGGATAAACGTTTTATCTGATAAGAAAACATTTGCATATGCTACGATGGAAACACATTTACCGAATAAATTCCTCTATGCACATCAAAAAAAGTAATGTGACTTTGCGATGGGATGGCATAACTGGACTAACCAGCTGACCGATCTTGTTGCACAGCATCTGAAATGCTATTTTGGTCGTTCTTAAATGCCTGAGCAAGGTCTGTCACCAAAATGGTTCAGTATATTATACTTCCCAGAACTGTCTTACACAACTACGTTCCCAAACTGCAGAATCACCTCCTAAAGCAAGATATATTTGATCATTTATTGTGTTATTATAGTTATTATATATACACAATTATTATATACAGTGGCTTCTCCTACTGCAGCAACCATTTTTCTTAGTGATATTTAATGCCAGTTTATCAAGTGACGATTTTGTTCTCTTCGGCTCACTGGATGGAAACAGACAGTGCTCTATTCGAAAAATGTTTTATGCAATATTCCAATTTTCCAATCACAGCCAACTATGTTCAGACTGTCAGTCCAAATCCGATTTTTGTGCATATCCGATTGAAATCCGATCAGATTTAGCAGGTGTGAACTGCTAAAAATCACATGAGATTTTTACAAATCCGTTTCAAACTACATTCATATGCGCAGTCAGACGCTGTTGTAGGAAACATGCTGAAAGACGCTGCAGAAATAAGGTGGTGTTGTTGCAAAGTGCCAAGCAGAAAATGACAGAGACATATAATGGAGACATGTTTTAAAACAACAGCACAGAATAAAGCTGCTCACACCAGCCTCATACAGTTCTGCCGCTGCCTCAGAAGACGCAGTCGTCCAGCGCGCGGCAGCTGCACAATGTTGTAAATAAGACAACATCTGTATTGCAAACCCCTCTATGTTGCGGTTGTTGTTGCTGTTTTTGGCTTATGCCTATACCAACACAACATCGTTGCCATAGAAACCAATGCAGATATTCCAGAAAATGAAAGAGCTGAATGGACACACAAATCGGATCTGAACAGTTGCGATACGAAGTGTGGACGTCCAGAATTTTAGATCGGATTCCAATCAGATGCACAAATAATCGGATTTGTACTGACAGTGTGAACATAGCCTTAATATTCAGGCCACGTTATCCGGATACATTTGAAAAGGGCGTTTTTGTTTCAAAACGCTCTCCGTCCACACTAGCGTTTTCAAGCATTTTCCAAAAGTTTCTCGTCCACACTGAAACGTCAGAAAATGCTGTTTTCAAATGTATTCACTTTGGTGAGCGTTTTCAAAAAGCTTTGATTACGTTAATAAAAACGCCATCTCAGTGTGGACGGAAAGACAAAACGGAGAGAAAAAGATGCGTTTTCAAACAAAAAAGTATTACTATGGACAAGGCCTCAGAACAACTGCACACCTGCTTATCTGGTAATGATTAAATATTTTATCAATGAACTTTTGTTGTCCAGGCTAAAAAAACATTTGATTTCCCCAAATGTATTACTTGTATTCAGTTTCTTAGATTTGCTATTCTTCCTGTCATTCCACTTTTCATCTTACTGTGGTTCTACAAGCGTGCTACGCCAGTGTGCTTTTTTCTTGTGTGAAGTTAATTAGTTATTAGCATGTTTTGATGCAGTTGTTGTTGGTTGTCATGAAAGCAGTAGGACTGCACTGGCAGGACATTTTTCATTCTGCTTTGATGAAGTATCAAGAGTTTTGGGGTTTCTCCTGTGAAGTTGCAAACAAATGCATTTTCCATTTTTCATGCATACGTGCGCATACATTGTAACAATTCTCTCTGAGGAGTGAGGCTGTTTGCAGAGCGGCTTCTCGTGTCTCTGTCACCTTGAGAGATCAGACCAGAGGTGCTTTTCCAACCAAGCACTTCATTAGAGTGACAAACCGCGTTCCGAGCTGTGCGAGAAACATCAACGTCACCCAAAATTAGCGACAATGAGGAAGGGAAAAGGAGAGCTGACTGACATCACCCGGGGGGCTCCGAGTACAGAGAACAGAGAAATACAGACTGTGGTCTGCTAGGGAAGAATCACACGTCTACCACAATCCATCTCCCAGGGTTCCTCTGTCAAGTCTGTTTCTTCAGCAAGCTCTTCTATCATCTTCCGTGGCCCGTTCGGCTGTACATTAATCATCATGCCTCAGGGAAGGGATTCTGCTGTCCGCACTGGTCATCATGCAAAGGATTATAGATGTTCTATAAAGTGAGGCATGGGAAGGGTGGCTTCTCTGAGGTTCTTATGCTTTCTGTCTCTTTTTATTTCCCTCTGTTCAGTCTTGGGTCCTGTGCCAGTCCATTCACCCGTGTTATTAATGGATGATTCGGTTTGAGAGGAGGAGCTCATTGGCTAATGTCCTTAAGACAAAAGGGAGGATGCTTCTGCTGATTTGAGGAGCTGGAAATCCAATTTCCCTTCCTCTGTTTTAATTTTCTGACCTGATGGGGCAAAGAGATTGCCACTGTAATCGCAGGCAAACCTTTAAACTTGTGCCATGTGCCAACGCAGCAAAATGTTGGCGTTTACTCACTAACGGTCTACAGATAGCGATCAGCTATCCAGAGTTTCCCAACCAAAGGCCTAATGTGATAACAGCCTGATAAGTAATGAAAAGAAAAGGCCTTTAAATGTTTGCCAAGATTCCCACTGCGCCGTGACTTCACTGTGGTTTGGAAAGGCACTTTGTGTTTAGTTAACTGAAAGAAACTCCACAGAGGTACAGTTCATTCTGGGACAGATAACACACGTTCTTCACATTGTCACTTGCTTGTTGATCATTAGCTAGCCGTATTATTCTACCAAGATATCCTTGATTAAATGTTTAATTGCAGATGCACTGATTGAAATTCTGCCTGATGCTGATAATTATTTTTGATAGCACTTTACAATATATTTGAATTCTTTAACATTAACTAAAGCATTAGGCATCATGAACTAACAATGAAACATATCTAACTTACCTCAAATCTAGGTTAATGTTTTATGTTAGTATAATTATAATGTAATGTATAATATAATAATATTTCAGTAACACTTTATTCTACAGTGTCCTTGTTACATATGTTACATGTACTTACCATAGTAATAACAGCAAATTATGCATAATTACATGGCAACTAACCCAAATACTATAGTAAGTACATGTTGTTAATTAATATTACTGAGTACTTAATTACACTGTAACAAGGACACCTCAAAGGTGCACTGTGTAAATTTTAGTGGCATCTAGTGGTGAGGTTGTGAATTGCAACCGTCCACCGCTCACCCCTCCCTTTCGAAGCACACAGAGAAGCTACGGTGGCCGACACAGGACAAAGATGTCGTCTGAGACAGCAGAGAGTAGCTAGCGCTCTGGAGAGCAGTTTGTCCGTTTAGGGCTACTGTAGAAACATGACGGTGCAAAATGTGGGGACGGTGCAAGACTTCACTGTAAGGGGACCCGCGGTGTATGTAGGTTTCTAAAGAGCATTTTTTCATTGAGAGCATTGATCAAGGATCGATCATCTTGGCTGATGTGCGTCACTTCCGGATAACCAAAAATGGGCAAAGTGGCGGGACGTGGGTGGAGCTGAGGGGCCACACCCGTCTAGCTCGACGTGATTAAGGAAATTTAATTTAATTTATTTATTTATAAAGCACAAATAAACACAACAAAAGTTGACCACTGTGCTGTACAGAGAAAAGAATAAAATAAAAAAACAGTAATATTAAAAAAGAAATGCATCACAAAATTTGAGTTAAAAGAAACCAAAAGTTATAACGAATGAAAAGCAAGGGTAAAAAGATAAGACTCTAACTTTGATTTAAATTCATGTACGGACGATGCAGATCTCACAGATAAAGGAAGACTATTCCAAATCCTAGTACCAGCCACTGAAAACGCATGGTCACCTCGCAACTTCAATCTTGATCCTGTCTGAGGATCGCAAGCATCTTACTGACTTATTCACGTTTAAAAGATCTGACAAATCGGAAGGTGGCAGACCATTTAAAGACTTAAAAACAAACAACAAAATTTTGAGTTCAACTCTATAACGCACTGGCAACCAATTAAGAGACACTAAAATCGGAGTAATGTGATCTTATTTACAAACCCCAGTTAAAAGTCGGGGACAATGGCGGTTGGGATGGAAGATATTGGCAGTTGATATTTGAACGTTTCCAGCTTACTCTTGAGGTAAATTAACCTATTTATATTTTACTCACCGGAAAAAATGGAGTCCAGACTTCTTGGACAGTCTGTTAGTAACCGCACAGCAAGCCATATTATTTGATAATTGTATGAAATAATCCTGAAAACAGCACAAACAAGGCAGAGATGCCAAGTTCAGCAGCTGGAATTAGCTGAGGTGACATGACGATTAACAGACAGCAGACAAACTGTTAGTAGTGACAGCAGTGGCAATACACCTGTCACTCAAGTGGCCACACCCTTAATTATGCAGAACTTTAAGGCTTAAATATAATTTAAACGGATGAGTCATAACCCCCCATATAGTTGTCATGAAGGGCAAAATTAGCTATATAGACCAAAACCACTTTTTGTACCAATCTGTAAACATTTTTTTTTTCTGCTGTAAAGTTTAACATGGGGGGTCTATGGGATTGACTTCCTTTTTCCTGTCTCTAGTGGCAAGACGATGAATTGCAGTTTGTCACTTCCGTGTTGGATTCACGAGAGAATGACGGTTGCAGCTTCATAAAAACATAAAAAAATGTAATACGAGTAAACATGAAATAATAGGGAACAATTGTATAAAAAATATTAAACTAGATTAATAAGTTTTGTAGAAAATTGTTGCTCGTTATTAGATCATGATCTAATGCATTAACTATTGATAACCTCATTGTAAAGAGTGACCTTATTATTATGTTATGGGTTATAACTGATAAATGACTCATATTATAAATCTGTACTATTCTATAAAAATAATAAATAAATAAAACACTACACACTATGTACAGTAATTCATATGCTCTTAAAGGGACAGCGTTCTTCAAGAGATGATCATTGTCATGACCTATTTCTGTCCCTTCAAGTTAGTGCTAGATGATCTAAATCTGAAAATATAGTACAGATTAAAAAAAAATACTCAATTTTTATTTATCAAAAATTGTGCATTTTTATCAAAAATTGTGCATTCCCACTTTTATCTGTCACGCAAGCCTGTTTGCTAGCAATATACGATTTTACTGTGGCCACTTTAATTGAAACTTTTTAGCTTTACATCATGTAGAAACCATATGATATTGCATGTAATACACATGGATGCTACATCAGCAGCTATTATAGCGGTTTCATCCATTGCACCATAAAGCCGTGAGTGCAGTGGCTCATTACTCTGGTAGAGTACACAACAGTGGCATGTAATATATAATTTAACCATCCATGTCTCCCTGGCACTTTAATTTAAACAGCGCTCATGGTGATGCACGTCTGTGCGGAGAGAATAGGCTGGGTAGGTTCTCCATGGAATTCCAGACAAATTATCTCCATGTCAGAAATCTCCATTCTATTACGGTCTGCTTGTGATATATAATTTACATTAGAGTAATGTATGTGTGTCTGTTTGAATAGACGGAGAGCAGTTTAAATAAGTGGAGCTTTTAAGCAAGTGTGATTGGGAAGCGTTTGAAAATTGAACTTTTTAAGTGAGACACACACGCACAAACATTCAGAATCACCCTCGCCGTCATCGTGCCGGTAAACAGGAAATGCATTGCTGCTCAAGAAAACCGTCATTTGATGTACTTGAGGAAACAGAGGCTGAAAAACATGTTTTCATCCTAGAATGGAATGTCAGAGGAGATAAACATCATGAGCCGTTCCTTCTATATTATTATGTGCAACAATTTGACGACCACAGAATTTAGATTAATAGCGTTCAGCCCTCGGGAAGTAATTTCCTTTTGAGAAAGTGATTTGCATGCGGCGGGGAAAGGAGAGACCCTTTTTTTTTTGCTGCTCTTTTGTGGTGTCAGCTAAAACTATTGGCATTTAAAGCAACTCCCCAAGGTTAATGAGCCCCTCCATTAACCCTCCCCCAGGGGAATGACAGAAGGGCATTCTGGGAGATGTAGTTGTAAAGTCAATTGAAGCCACATTGACTCAGCATTCCATATTAAATAATGTAGGGGTGAATACAATTCTTTCCTAACTAGTGTGCTCCCTGGTCAGAATTAAAGATGATTTGTTGTGATAATGAACAGGCCATTAGTGGTTCTGCTATAAACTTGAATAAACACTAACAAGACCAACATAATGTAGTGGCCACAAACCCTCATGACGACCTCCAGATGTTATGCAGTTTTCATATCACATTGCCATCATTTAAACAAGCAATTTTGTCAACCATTTACATATTTGAAAGGTCCGTTCACACCAAGAACGATTACTATTAGCATCCACATCAAGGGACGATTACGCTCTGTTTATTATTAGCATGCACAGTTATGTCGTCGGTTGCTTTAAATGTGCGAGCTCTTTAAAGTTGAGTGGATGCTGATTGGCTCTTAATGTTTTTAATCAGTTATCAGCTGGAAAAAGTGATTCCAACGATATTGTTATTTTGTGTTGTTATCGCTATAGTTGTAGTGTGGACTTCCCTATTCTTATAGAATTAACATTATTATTAAAACTTAGTTATCATCCTTGGTGTGAACAGGCCTTAAGATATATAAAAAAAATCTGTTTACTTTGACTAAACTGTTAAAAAGTTAAATTTCGTTTCGGCTACGTTTCAAAACAGACCACAATTAACTTAAGTTACATCAAAGACTTTATATACAGGAAGACGGTGCACTCGATTACTTATGAATGGTAGAAAGTGCAACGCCCAATATGGCGAATAAGCCCCTCCTTCTAAATGAAAGAGCCAATCGTTGATTAGTAAAGTCATCGCGTCACTGCAGCTGCCATTAGAAGCTACGGTTGCTATAGAAACAGGCAGTGTGCTGAGACGTGCACTTAGGATTGTGCATGCGCATTAGCTTTGTCCAGGCTGAAAAATTCAGTTTTTTGTCATGATTTGAGCATTTAGTAACAAAAATGTATGAGACAGTTGTTGTCAGATTTCATTGGTGATTTCAAATATGAAATTTAATCGTAAGCTTGGTGAACAGATTTGGAGAATTTGATGCTTCCCAATTCAAAGAGATAGGAGCTGCACTTGCATGCCCGAGAGGTGTTTCAAAGATGGCTACCAAGTGAAATGTCTTGTCTTAAAGGGACTTTGGTTTCATGTGAGTAAACTGTACCTTCATTGGTCAGAAAGTTTATGTACTGTTAATGTTCTTTACCTCACAGTGAATTGCACAACTTGCCATTTTTTTTCTGTTAAGGCCCCTAACACCAAGGACAATAACTATAACTTTTATAAAGTTATAATAATATCTCTAATTCTATGAGAATATGAAGTAGACACACTACAGCTATAACGATAACACAGGAACAATATCGTTGGAATCACTTTTAGAATGATTTTGAAAAGTCGGTCATTAAAGAGTCATTAAAAAACATTAAAAAGAGGCATGTTTTTATTGTGAATGTGCTAACCCACAGAATTCATCTCCAGAGATCCATCAGGTATCAGAGAGTTCCAAATATGCATGAGAATAGGATTTTCTACAATGCCGTCAATAACCAACAATGTTTGCTTTTGTGTGATACTGCATCAGTATAAACACCACTGTTGTATTTGGCCAGTGAAATAAAATATCTTGGACCTCGCACATTTCTTTTGAATTTGCCTCCGACTGGGAGCTATATGCTTGAATACATGAGGAATATAAGCTGTCAATAAGTATGATCAAGTCAACAAAACTTATTTTTCAACTAGAGGATCTCCCTGCCTCCATCACAGACAAACCTGTTCTAATCACAGTCATGATCTGTGTGCATCTATAAAGGATTAAAGCCACAGAAGGTGAGTGAAGGCCTTCATCTAGGCCTTCAAGCAAAAGAAATATCAGCTCTTTACACCCAGAGGATCTAGTTCTCACACCACCCCAAACCGGTTCATTAGTAAATCACATTCTTCCTGACATGTATTGATCCATGCATAGATATTGTGCTTTAAATGTGCTGTAATGTACAGAGCATCCTCAGTGCCTGTCTAATGTCAGGGTTATCACACTTCTGCTTCTCTAAACAGACTTGGTCGATATCTTACAATTCTGACTTTTTTCTCAGAATTGCATTATATATAATTTTTGTTTTTGTATGCAAAAGGAAAATACGGAGAATCTTCTGATTCGGGTTCTGCTAAGTTTATTTGTACTCTAATTTGTACTTTATTTGTACTCTACTCTATTTGTACTATACTTCTCCAATAAAAAATATATATATTCAATATAAACTCGCAATTCTGACTTTTTTTTTCTTGCAATTTTGAGTTTGTATCTCACAATTCTGACTTTTTTTTTCAGAATGGTGAGATAAACTCGCAATTGTGAGTTATAAAGTCCAATTACCTTTTTTTTTTTTTATTCTGTAGTGTAAACAAGTTTCCATACATATGACATATAATGCTAAATATATATATTAAAAAAATTGCATAAATAAAAATATTTTCATATTTTATAGATATACACCGATCAGGCATAACATTATGACGTTATGACATGAATAACATGGATTATCTCTTCATCACGGCACCTGTTAGTGGGTGGGATATATTCGGCAGCAAGTAAACAAGCATAAGGATTTGAGCGAGTTTGACAAGGGCCAAATTGTGACGAGTCAGAGCATCTGCAGCTCTTGTGGGGTGTTCCCGGTCTGCAGTGGTCAGTATCTATCAAAAGTGGTCTAAGGAAGGAACAGTGGTCAACCGGCAACAGGGTCATGGGCGGCCAAGGCTCATTGATGCACGTGGGGAGCGAAGGCTGGCCCGTGTGGTCCGATCAAACAGACGAGCTACTGTAGCTCAAATTCCTCAAGAAGTTAATGCTGTTCTGATAGAAAGGTGCCAGAATACACAGTGCATCGCAGTTTGTTGCGTATGGGGCTGCATAGCCGCAGACCAGTCAGGGTGCCCATGCTGACCCCTGTCCACCGCTGAAAGCGCCAACAGTGGGCACATGAACATCAGAACTGGACCACAGAGCAATGGAAGAAGGTGGCCTGGTCTGATGAATCACATTTTCTTTTACATCACGTGGATGGCCGGGTGCGTGTGTGTCACTTACCTAGGGAACACATGGCACCAGGATGCACTATGGGAAGAAGGCAAGCCGGCGGAGGCAGTGTGATGCTTTGGGCAATGTTCTGCTGGGAAACCTTGGGTCCTGCCATCCATGTGGATGTTACTTTGACACTTACCACCTACCTAAGCATTGTTGCAGACCATGTACACCCTTTCATGGAAACTGTATTCCCTGGTGGCTGTGGCCTCTTTCAGCAGGATAATGCGCCCTGCCACAAAGCACAAATGGTTCAGGAATGGTTTGAGGAGCACAACAACGAGTTTGAGGTGTTGACTTGGCCTTTCAAATTCCCCAGATCTCAATCCAATCTGTGGGATGTGCTGAACAAACAAGTCTGATCCATGGAGGCCCCACCTCGCAACTTACAGGACTTAAAGGATCTGCTGCTAACATCTTGGTGCCAGATACCACAGCACACCTACAAGGTCTACAGGTCTAGTGGAGTGCATGCCTCGATGGGTCAGGGCTGTTTTGGCAACAAAAGGGAGACCAACACAACAATAATATATCCCACTGCTACATATTGACTAAGTTACATTTATAATGTGTGAATGTCATTGAATTATAAGAAATGTCAATCAAAGTGACACTTATTTTGAATACATTTAGACCAAGCAGACTTTTCAGAACAAAACTTTTCATAAAAAATAAGTGGCTCTTGCATTATTTGTTTGCAGATGCCACTTGGTTTGAAATTTTGCTGTCTTGTGCAATGACATTCATAAATTTAGTACGATGCATAATTGAAGATTGTTTTATAGATCTACTGTATGAAGACAGAATTGCATGTGTAACTCTAAGTAATCTAAAGAGAGGTTTGATTAACTGATTCAAATGAAAGACAGGAATTGGAGGGATGAGAAAATTTTGGAGTGGAGGTCAGAAAGGGAAAAGACAGCTAAGGGGTAATAGAAATAGATAAGCAGAGCTTGTGTTTTAGAGTAATAGAAGTCAGGGGAGTGGGCTGATGTCAGTGATGCATAGCCACCGGCTCATCAGCGACGGCCAGACTGGAGCTTGACGATTAGATTTTAATTCTCAATCAGTCCTCCGCTTCTCATTTTCCTGCAAATAATCACAGGGAAAAATGGCAACTCAAATGATTGTGTAGTAAAGTCTTAAGCTATTATTTAGCCGACACCATGGAGAAGACGGAAAGTCCTACGTATTTTAAAGCAGAAGTTAAATTAATTTCAAATTACGCTGAGCGTAATGACTCAGACGCCCGGAGCCGTGACTGCGGAGAGCTCGCAAATTTGATGCACGGTTCTGGCAGTCCAACAGCTTCGCTCTCGTGTTAACTGCATTTCTCAGCAGAGCGTTACCTGCAATGACAATGAGAATGATGAATAGCGTACTTAAGTTGGGCTCCTGGCTTTGATGTTCCTCTCTTCCATTCTTTCTGTTATTGTTTTTTTCCCTGCGATACTTAAAGGATGTTGTTGGCTGTTGCACTTCAGAGAAGTGTAGCTTTAAACTGCTGTAGAACTCGATGCGTCTTGTACTTTTCCAAGCAGGTGCTGGGCTCCTGTATAAAATGAGCTCTTTTATGTAAGGCTCCAGAAGTTTGCGCTAGACATCATCAAAGACGCCCTGGCACGGCGGGAGATCTCCGCAGCACAAAACGGCCTGCACTTGTTGCACGCCTTGACGTCCGTGATTCATCCGCCTCCCTCAGAGGCGGAGCTGAGTTCAAATGACTTTGGCTGCAGACGAGAGGCTCTGCTGCTCTGTTCTTCAGTAAGCCATTTGATGCTGGCTTCTGTGACAATGAGGTCAAGGAGCCTTCCTGGCAAGAAACAAAACTAATTACCTTAAGAACGCTTCTAAATGGCGCGTGCCGCGGATGATCAGACAGTGCTGAAAAGCAATATTGGAAAATTTAATTTGACACAGCCTGCTGTATTTTCTTAAATCATTTCAAATCAATATAGCCGAGAGATTGAATCAAACCTCATCGCATTGACTCCAGCTATAGCATCCATCTTCTTTTACAGTGGAGGAAATCTAACCATGGAGCTGCTCTCAAAAGCTCTATTCAGATGGGATTAGCTTTCTGTAACGGAATTAGTGGACATCTGTAATGTTTATTGTCTATTCGTGCAGGATGAGAGAAACGTAAGAAATCACAAACCTACTGCAGTTACACATTGCCATCTCATGTAACTGATATTGTTTAGCTATACAAGGTAATTGAGAAAGAAATAATATATTATTTCTACTAAAGTACAGTAGCTGGGATTATTAGACAGAAGTCTCTTTTACTGTTCCTGTTCACGTAAAATATAATTTTATAAATATTTATTTATAGAAATATTAGTGCTGTCAAATGATTATTCACAATTAATCGCATCCAAATTAAAAGTTTGTGTTTACATAATATATGTGTGTGTACTGTGTGAAATTACACATATATTATGCAAACACACTTTTATTTTGGATGCGATTAATTGTGAATAATCGTTTGACAGCCCTAATCAAAAGTTTTGGGACAGTAAGATGTTTTTAAGAAATTAATACTTTTTTTTTTAAGGATGCATTGAATTTATCAAAAGTAACATTAAAGATATTTATAATATTATGAAAGATTTCTATTTCAAATAATGCTGATTTAAAATGCTCTTAAACTTCTTTTTTAGGATGCTTTAATGAAAAGAATATGTATCACGGTTTCCACAAAAATATTAAGCAGCACAACTGTTTTTTAACATTGATAATAAGAAATGTTTCAGCATATTACAATGATTTCTGAAGGATCATGTGACACTGAAGACTTTTGAACGGTTGTGTATAAATTAAATTGTTAAATATGTTGATGGTTCAGAGCATATTCTCAGTGTGCACAAGACTAGTATTACATTTGGTTACTTTTTCAGAGCATTTTGTAAACTGTGAAAGCCACTGTAATCTTTTCTGGCACAGAAATAGGTCCAATTAAAATATCAGAAACCTTATTTACATTAGCCCAGCTCCTCATATCAAACTAATCCCATCCAAATAGGGCTAAAGTAGGTTTTAGTCTTTGCTCACACAACTCTTGTTGTGATGTATTCTCCTGCCAGGTTTCTAGGGCTACCAGGCATGACACTGTGGCACGGCATGGTCGTTCATCCTGGCTGATGTGTCTCGCTCGCCCTCCCTTCAGCTGGAGAGTGGAGCTAATCTTGCCCCTCAATCTGGCCACCTGTCAATGGGGGTCAACGCTTGTCAAACCCTCTGTCTTCACCTCCCTCCTCCCGCTGCCTCACACGGCTGATAAAAGGGCCAGCGGAGGCTCTAGTCCTCAATGGAGCATTGAAGAGAAAGAGGGGCCTTATCAGAGCAGGACCGGAGGGTCTCTGCCTCACTCACAGTCCATGACCGTGCAGGTTAAAAGGCTGAATGATCACCAGGCAATGAGCCACACCTAGCTCACATCCCACAGCTGATACATGGCCATACCAGATGCATTACACATTCAGGGCCAGATTTACTAAATAGAGCAATTTAGCATGAGAGCGCAATTCCAAATAGTGCCGATGGGAGTGGAAAGTTCTGCATGTGATCTACTGACGACAAACAAATGAAAGAACACAGACGCAGCCGGATCATTTCCATAATGACCAACGCAATCTACCAAGAGCAGCGCAAATTAACGTCTGGTTTAAGACGTTTTTAGGCGGTAAATAATGGAGCAAATACTAGTAAATTGACAAGTGCAAACCTTAGTAAATCACCTTGCATGATTCATTCAGATACTCTCCTCTCATAAATTTTGCGTCTGAAAGGGAAACTCCTACAATGCAATATGTTCAGCCGTAAAAATAACCCTGTCCACGCCTTTTCAGTGCTAATTTTTCACTGCGTGTCTTTAGTAACTTGTCTTTAGACTAGTTTTTTAACACCAAAAGAGGGTTTGCGCTGACGCAAGCTGTTAGTAAATCTGGCCCTTAGTAAATGCAAACGCAATCAATTTAATGCATCGTTGCTGAATAAAAGTATTTATTCCTTAAATGTCCCCATATATATTTCATTTGAATATGAAGTACATAGCAACTGTTGAATGAAATTTGGCCTTGATCTTAACAGGCCGATTGTTAGTATAGATGTGATGTGGCTCTGGATTGGTGAGTCTCCTCTTTTTAGATGTACACCTTTGTTCATTATCCAAATGTCTGTCTCAAAGCGCACAAACAATGTCCTTAAGGGGCAGCAGTCGGCAAGTGTTTTTAAAGTTGGAAGGGCTAAAATTGCAGGGGTAAATAATACATTTTCACAGACAGAACCAGACTTGCTGTTTACCGTTTAATAGCTATTCAATTATTCTACTGCCTTTCTTTTAAATTCTGGTTAGGTCAAGAAAAGGCTGCAAGCCACTCTGTTAATACAGAACAACCTTTAACATTTAGTGCTTTGTGACTTAAACTGCTCTCTTTCACCAGGTACCAACATTTGGGGCATAACCAGGCACAGAATTATAAAACACAAGCTTTAAATCACATTTTTGGTTTTGCCCAAATCAAGCATGAAGTTTGTTGGTTGTCTCACACTGAATATCCTTGCCATGGAAAACCTGGAAATATCAGGGAATTTTAAAATTGGTGAGCTGACTAATAACGGACAATTATTTTTAGTTGCATTTATAAGACTGATTATGCTCTCATATGGATGTGTTCTGAATTTCATGTAAATTCGATTTTTGCTTGTAATGCAAGTTGTGTTAGTAGGGTTTTGCTAATATACTTAGCGGATATGAATGGTAATATCCAGTCTAGTGTGCAGTGTTCATTTACAGTGCAGATATTTTAGTGGCATGTATGTTTGCTTTGCTTTAATTACCGACAATTTACCAGCATTACATGTGAAATCTTTAAATGTGCGCCTATGAACAGGACTGTATATGAAGCAGGAACGAGAGACAGCCACACTTCTACTGCTTGATTTAGAGGGCTTTAAAATGTCATAAATCATGGGCGCTTGATCTATATCTGGCTTATTTTTATTAGTGGCTTGACAGTGCGTCTAATGTAGCGAAGTGCTGCAATTCTTCTGTTAGCCCGCAAAATCCCTCTGCCACATCCACACGCCGCTCACATTCGCCTTCGCCTCCCACCCAGAATTAATGCAATTCCATTTGTTTTCTTTCTTTCTCATCCTTTAAAAAGAAACATTTTATCAGCCTCAAATTAGGCAACGGACACGTAGCAATTAAAAATAAATACATCTTGTGGTCGTCCCTCACAAACCAGTCCCTTTGCTTTTATTGCACACTTTGTCAAATTAACGTTTGGTCTAAATTATCACTCTAGTCATCCAAATGCAGTCTCTTGGGAACTGGCGATATTGTGAGATAGAAAGTGAGAGAGGAACAGTAAAAAAGAAAGTAAACATTCTTATTTCCAGCGTGAGGTTAAAATCTGTTTTTTAAGTGCTTCTTTTTGAGTAGTGTGTGCTTTTTTTTAGCACTGTGTCTCAGCACTTTATGTCTGACTGTCTCCTGCAGGATAACAATGTCCTTTACAACATCTCATAATGAACACAGTCAGGCGCGTATGCAAACACGAGCACGCTCAGTCTTACAGTCTCTGGGTATTTGCATGTTTTCAGTAAGAACAGAAGCCACCGTTCCGGCACTTTTGGAATGAGCAAAAAACTTGCTTATGATGTAATGTTGCGCTTCTTTTTAAAAATCTGATTAGAGGAAAGATTTATGGTTTGAAAGCAACGCCTATGACACATGCTTTGCCAGAGCAGCTTAAAAAAGACATTCTCAAACCACTAAATCTTTCATAAATGTGCACAGCGTGTTTAAATATCTGCATTTCAGTGGAGACTTCAGGCGGCTTTTGTAATGAGCTACTGTTGTCATTAAACACAGCACATTTAGGTTGCTGCATGTGTGTGTCCATATGTAAATATGAATATTTTAAATGAGGACATGATTTTTTTTTTAGGTTCTGGTTTCCACAGCTGTGTTAGAGAAGAGTTGGAAATAGTTCTTGTAATACAATCTACTTAACAAAGAGCGTCTAACTGCATTATGGTTTCTTAAAGTTCTTAACTCTTTCCCTGTCAGTGGGGAAAATTTTATAAAAATTTCATAAAAATTTTATAAATTAGAAAAAAGCAACATCTTGGGAAAACAATCACGTTTTTTCCTCCCAAAGACTACAACCTGCATATTGCATAAGCAATGCTTTTATCACTTGTAACTGCTCTTTTTTTGTCTGTGTTGTAATCCGGAGATTCTGTACACTTTCAGCACCCCCTACTGTGAAACAGTGAAAACATGAATAAACGGGAAAATTCCGTCAGTGGCAGGGAAGTGTTGTCTCATAAATAGCGGAAAATGGCGCTATTAAAGAGTTAAAAAATGGCGAATTAAAGAGTTAAAAGGATAGTTCACCCTAAAATGACACTATGCCGTTCTTTCTATTTTTTTTCTTTTTTTTTTTAAATGTCCCCTATTGAAAAAAATGTTTGAGACTTATTGATATAAATATTATAATTAAAATGTATTTGGAGTAGGCCTACTTCTTTATTGCACACAAGCCTAAAATGTGTTTTAATTTCACTATAAGTAAGGGTAGTATGATCTCTGTATAATATCAGCCTTTAAATGCAAGATATTTAAAGTGTACGTATACTTGCAATAGTTCCACTTTTGCACAATCATATACTTAAGTATGTCTTTAGTTGGACATCAGCACTATTTCTGGATAACTAAAGTGCATTAATTACAAAATTAGTTGTTCCAATTTAGCAGACTTTAAGTATATCAATTTAGTATACCAACAGTACAATTGCAGGGTATTTATAATAAGTCATAAGTGCATATATGTAAATGTATTTGTAGTATACTTAGCATAGGGTCCTGCTCGCACTCGTCCATATAATGGCAGTGAATAGCTCACAGCATCAAGCTTAAAAAAGACACAAAAGTAGCACAGAATGATCCCAGGCGACACACGCTGTATATTCCACGTGGGGTATACGATAGGATTTGGTGAAAAATAAACCCAAATTGTATGATTATTTAATGAAAGTCCTGACCTTGGCCATTGCTCTTCTGTGCTCGACTGCGTGTTCGTGAGACTATTAGCACCTCAGTTGTCTTGCCCAGAAAAAGCACACAAGTTGTGTGAGAGATCGAGATTAATAAAAACACAACATGAAATACAATGCCTAGAAATCCCTAGAAAATATCTGTGTAGTTGAATATCTCTGGACAGGAACTGTTTGTTTGATGAGAGTCAGAATAACAGTCAACAGATGTGAATGCCATCATTTTTTTGTTGCGGCAAACACAACTAAAATATGAACCTCAGAGGAGAAAGTACATGGATTGTCACATTTTTATTCATTTAGATTTTTCACAACATGAGCTTTTTCTAGATGAGTATAATGAACACGCAAGTTGCTTAGCTGAGCACAGAAGAGCAACGGCCAAGGTCAATATGTTTTACTTTACTTTACTTTACTTTATTATCTTCGAAAGTCAATGTGTTATGTAGACAGGATAGCAGTATACATACATGTACAGCAACACAACACAACACATAATAACACATTTTATAATAAGTATTTTATAAACGTGATCACAGCAGGTACAAAGTACTTGTATCTATTTGATTTACATGAAGGAAGTTTAAATCTCCGGCCTGAGAGAAGCAGCCCTTCCTAGTAACCCCTTTGTTCATAAATTTGTGTAATAGCCCTTAAGTCTGTCCCCACTATCTTGCTGCACATTTTAACTTAAAATTTTGCTATGTTTTTCTCCAAACCCTATCACATACCCACAGAGCACTTGGAATATATGTCTACATTTACTTTTGTCTTGCATGGGATCATTCTGATTTGCGTCTTTTTAAAAAGCTTGATTTTTGTTGCTATTCACTGCCATTATGTGGACGAGCATGAGCATGTTTTATTTTTTAATTTTCCATTTGTGGTCTGAAAAAAAAGGGCTTACGGCA
Organism: Rhinogobio ventralis; assembly: GCA_039654625.1. Taxonomy (NCBI): domain Eukaryota; kingdom Metazoa; phylum Chordata; class Actinopteri; order Cypriniformes; family Gobionidae; genus Rhinogobio; species Rhinogobio ventralis. The sequence goes on along the minus strand of CM077213.1, from coordinate 4,581,960 downwards.
TTAGAACAAATCCAGAGTGAGTAAATGATGACTTAATTTTCATTTTAGAGTGAATTATCCTTTTAACTTTAACACACTCACCATCTACCATACCATTCTGGTACCAGTTTTTTTTTTTTAAAGAAGTTTCTTATGCTTACCAAGGCTGCATTAATTTGATAAAAAATACAGTTAAAATGGTACAATTGTGCAGTTTCATTTTAAATGTAAAATAATGGTTCAATTTAAAATCATTTAATTGACAATTACCATTGCACGCCTGTTGGTGGTAGATAGGTGTGTAGGAATAACAAAATCCAAAAATCTCAAAAGTTAAAGATAGTGTGCGAGATTGCCTTTAACTTTTGCAATTTAAAATAATTACAATATTTTAAAATGTAATTTATTCCTGGATTCAGTCTTCAGAGTCACTAAATTCTTCAGAAATCATTTTAATATGCTGATTTTACATCAACAATCATGTAAATTAACTGATTTATGGGGGTTAATCAGACTCTTCATCACTATAATAAGAAAGACATTTTAGGGAGTTTCAGTTTGTGCTGCTGTTTGACTGCAATATAATGTGCCTTTAAAAAACAGTGATTTAGCGTTTTGTCACATTATACTGATATAGTTTGTTATTGGTAAAGCTACACCGTTGTGCATTTGCATGTTGTCATGAGGTTAGATATTTCCGATTGGAGCAGAGAGGAACTTTCTTCACTCAGGGCTCAAATGAGGAGGTGCTCATCAGTGTCAATATTGTTTGTCATTTGATTTTGGATGGCGGACAAAAAGCTGATGTAATGTAATGTGTTTGGACTGGATTACAAAGTGCTTTGTTTGCATTTGCTTGTTAGTTAATCCTATCGATTGGAGCGATCCCAGGGTCTGCAATTTCATGAATATACATGTAATGGTTTTCTGATGTATTTGTTTTGCGTGCATTGCAACACCGGCACGGCAATTACGTTTTGGCTGGATGAGAGATTTGGTTTTTAAATGTGGTGGGCTAAAATTGACAAGTTTGTTTATTTTAATTAGAGACATTTGGAAAGATTTCTAAAGTGGGAGGGGCTTGTGTGTTAGCATGTTTGCATGCTCTCATGCTACTCCCTCATGCTGCTGTCGGACACTTGCTGATGAATAGCTAGCGTGCCGGCGGCTGACAGAGATAGATGTGACGCACCCTCATCTCAGTTTAACGGCGAACGGAAGGATCCCTGCTGACCATGCTGAAGGTCAAACGGCAGAAGTCCTGATGTCCAATCACAGCACTGGGACGGGCTCGCTGGAGAATGTGCGTGAGAGAGGGGTGATCTCTGGAGATTATTGATTGGTCTGCTTTCACCTGGCTGCAAAAGGTGATGATTTGGTCACACGCTGACTAGCACACTCTTTCTCATGCACACACATCTGTCGGTTTGAGCACGCTAACAATAACGTCACGCCATGCACTTAACCCCACGTCCTCTTTCTCCCACTTGGGACACAGACAATGTGGGCGGCACATGACGGCGTCTGCTGCCTCGGCATATGCTTGTGTCAGCTTTTTAGAGCAGTCATATTACCTGACCTCTAGCACCTCTAAACAAAGGAAAATCAGTTATTGGCTAAAGCGAAGAGACCTGACATGGTTAGCTGTCTTTTAATAAAACCTCTCCCACAGCTTTTGTGAATAGAGTTATTCATGGTATTATGTTTGCCATGAAATTTAATTAAAACTCAATGGGTGGGTTTCCATGACAGATTATGCCTATTCCTAGATTAAATAGTATTTCAGTAAAGAGTTGCCCTTGACGGTGTAATTCAGCAAATAGGCTTAATCTGAGGATTCTAAACTGTCCTATATGGCTGAAATGAGGTCATTTCCTGGTCACCATTCACACAGTTAAACTCCAGCGGGAGGCATTGAACAGAAGCGGTAGGAGTGGATACAGATGTAAAATAATTAGAATAAGGCCCTGATTTAGTAAGATCCCCCAAGTATTGTATATTGTAGTAATTTGCATGTGAAAATATTCTGGGTGCACTTTTTTCTTCAGTTACATTTTATACACAACAGTTTTCAACATTGATTAATTATATGAAATGTTTCTTGATCATCAAATCATATTAGAATGATTTCTGAAGGATCATGTGACACTGAAGACTGGAGTAATGATGCTGAAAATTCAGCTTTGATCACAGGAATACATTATATTTGAAAATATGGTAACACTTTACATTAAGGTTCCCTTTGTTTGGTATTGACTTAATTAATTTACAAATGCATTATAAATCGTATAAAAATATAATAAAAAGGCTGACTTTAACGCAATACCTGCCAAATAGCGATGCTTAATACATGTATTTATTCACACTTATTTAACTCAGATTCCTGATTTATTTCATGATGCAGCAAATAATGTGTCCACTTTACATTAAGATTCACTTTCACAGGTTATTAATGTGTATAACTCATGAATAAATGGTTCAAAGGTGTCCACCCTACATTAAGGTTCACAGGTAACTAATACTGGAATAATTTTTTTATTATTGTTATTAATATCTCATCACGTTATGGTTGTGCTCTTGTGCGTGATAAACAATAAATCAGTTTATATACGTTGCTGTGGATAGGCATCATGACCTTTTTGCAGAGTATCATGGGTAAGACATAGTAAGTAAAGTGATAGTCATGAGATATTAATGAGAAAACCACAAATACAACACCTTTCAGTCTCACTATTTTTGCTGCATCATGTCTGAGTGTCTGAGTGTTAATAAATACATTTATTAAGCATTTATAACATGTGAGTTAAAACTGACTCACTATTTGGCAGGTATTGCGTTAAAGTTTCCCTTTTTTTATTCATGCAGTTATAACTGCTTATCAACGATTTATAATGTTATTATTAGTCATTAACAAACATCTTTATAAAACCTTTACAAAGAGAAATTTAATGCAAAGTGTTACCTCAAATATAGTGAAACAGAAAACTTGTAAATTGTAATTATATTGTAATTATATTTTACAATTTTACTGTATTTATTGTATTTTTATGGAGTAAACGTAGCCTTGGTGAGCAGAAGAGACTATGAAAAGTCTTGCTGACCTCAAACTTTTAAGATTTATTTATTTATCTAGTAAATAAGTGGGATTTTGAAAATCAATTTGAAGATTTTTTAAAAACATGATCTGAGAGTAGTTATAAGATGTCATTGACCAATGTTTCAGAGATTTAATTTAAAATATAGTCGATTACTTTGTATTTTTCTCAGTTCACCGTTGACTGTTTCATCAAGCACTGTACAAGGTTTCTCCATCTTATCAGTTGTGTTTTTATTCCAGGGTGCAAGGATTTCAAAGGTCTCGAACAGAGCAGATTTGTAAAAGGCCCCGAATAACCTTGTTCTCATTTCCTCGTGTCTGGTCGAGCTGCTTCTCTCTGTGTGGGCTGTGTGGCTTGTCTTGTGAGGCCTGTGCTGTCGGTCGCTGCCAAAAATGGGATGTTGCAGATCGCGTGTAAACAAGAGACCCGAGCAAGAATGCAATTAAGAGGCTTTGCAACAGTTGGCATGCAAAAGGCATTAGTGTGCGTTTGCATTTCAAAGCCATTTGGATTTGGAATAATATTAGCTCTGCGAAGCGCTCCTGGGGCGCCGGGCATACGTCGCATAGATCTTAGTGACTAGGGCTGACTTTAGTCGTGACAAAGAGATGATGTGGCTTCCCCCCGGGATTCCAGAGTCCTCTGTCTCACCGAGATGAAAGAGAGAATTAAAATGGATGCGTTAGTCCGTGTGTCTCACTGCCAGGTATCGGTCGTCGCTTCGCCTCCGTCTACTTTTGTCTCCCAGCCAGCCATAAACAAATATAGTGAGATTTATTGATAAAGAATCTCCTGGAGGAATCCGGCTGTCATCGCTAACGCCTTGCTTGCGCAGGTAATGTAGAGTATCGACCGTGGGCATGATTCTGCCACGGTTTTCATATGACGCCGCTCCCGGAGGAGATCCGCCCCCGATGAGACGCGTTCTGCAAGGTTTCCTCCGCACAGACGTTCTCCAGGCATGCTGATGGCTCCACGGTCCTCCTTGGATGCAAACACGAATCCCTAGAGAGGCCGGGGTTTTGGTAAAGGGCATATGTTGGAAATGGTGACTGGTAGTGCATGAGAGATGATTTTTAGGGGGTTTGTGGGAATGAACGGACACGGAAAGACGTGTCTTATTTGCCACCTTCTCCCCCAGCTTTCACTGAAACCTAATATCGTGCATCACTACATGAATATTTCATGTTTCATTCACGAACAGCAAATGCTCAGCAAGGGCACAGACAGCCTGTGGTCATTCCCGTCTTACTTGAATCCGAGCAAAATCATCCACAGTTAATGGTGCGACTGAGCCGGAAGATCAAAAAGTACATTTTGGCTCTGTCTGTTGTCACTGAGATTGGGAAAGCTGATTTGTCTTCCAGGTCAGGTGACTTATTTAAATTCAGCTCTTTGCTGAATATGGAAAAGAAAGAGAATGAGACACAATTTAAATTGTGTTTGTTAGATTTTGGACAGATAAAATGGTCCCAACATTTTTTATTAATATTTATTCATTCACCCTCATGTTTTTCCAAACCTGTATGACATTCTTTCTTGTGTGGAACACAAAAAAAGTTATTTTGAAGAATGTTGATGGTGAGTAAATGATATAATGCGCATTCCGTCAGTCAGATCAGAGTGCACTGACGGGTTTAAAATGCATTTATTGCCAAACACAGAGAGCTGGGAAACACACATACAGAAGTCCAGATGGTTGAATCATTGTTTGGTATCACAGGGAGAACGTCACACTAAGTGTTCTGTGACAAAGGGGGTTATGGGTAAAGCGCTTGCCTGGCTGCACTTGGCTGGAGAAGATGCAAGGCCTTTGAAATATGATTTCTGTTGCTGGTCGTGATATGGCTCAGAGGAGCGGTTGATTCCACAGTGCAGGTTGTGTGAGTGGAGCTGTTCCACACATATATTCACCTTTATCTGTTTCCTGCACTGACCACTTTCCCTGGCATAGTTGAACTAAAGGAAGTTTTACTCTAAAAGTCAATTGTTTGGACATGCCCACTCAATTGAATCTGTTTTTCATATTTTATAATAAAGGTTAAGTTATCAAAACTGTGAAATAACACAAATGGAAGTTTTGTGAATTGTACTGTTGATTTTGAACACTATTGAGGGAGTTTTTGCGGCACACTTGCTTTTCTTTTAATATTTGTTACAAGTTTTAATTTCAGCAGTTTATAACGAAATTCATATGATCATATTCATATGCTAAAGTATGACTCATAATCATATGTGTGTTATATTATGGGCCCTATATAACGATCTGAGCGCATGGTCTGAAGCGCAGGTGTACTTAGGGCGTGTCCGAATCCACTTTTGCTAGTTTAACGACGGAAAAAACGGTCTGCGCGCCAAGCGCATGGTCCAAAAGAGTTGTGCCTAGTCTCTTAATGAGTCATGGGTGTGTTTTGGGGCATAACATGTAATAAACCAATCAGAGTCTCATCTCCCATTCCCTTTAAAAGCCAGTTGCGCTTGCACTATGGCGGATTGGCTATTTACATGGCGGAATTTGCGAGCGGAAAGACTGAACACTTCTCCAGAGAGGAATCCTTTTATTTTTAATATTTAAAAATGTTTGTGTGCTGCTGCGCGTCCCTGTGTGTGTAATAAGCAGTGTACGTGCATTGTGCACCGCCTATAGGCGCATATTACTAACACGGCCTTTAAATAACACAAAAAATACTGCGCTATTGACTTTAGTTCAATTTAGTCTCTATTTTCAGTTCCTCAAAATAGCAACGTGCTAAAATGAGCCTGAACACACCTTGTTTTCAGACTGGGACACTCATGGGTGAACAGATGGGCGCCAGTGCATTTGCTATTTAAACAACGTGGCGCTGGATGTGAAAATGATAACTGCGTCAGGCCGAAACTAGCAAAAAACACTTGCATCGCTCCTGGCTTCGCATTGCACCGGATGTATGATAGGGCCCCAAAGTTTGAGTTATATTTGTCTACAGTAATAATTCTGAATATTTAAGCATCAACCTTTAGATTCAAAGAGTTTTAAGATCACATGAAACATTATGTCAGGTTTGTCCAAACTTTTCACAGATTCAAGATTTTTATTTGTCACATACAGTTATATGCAGATACAGTCGGCGGTGAAATGTAAATGCATTTACATACAAATGGTTTTTAGTGCTTAAAGTGAAGTGTGTCATGTTCTGCTGTAAATTATTTCTTCTATCCTGGTTTACTGTGCAGTTTACATACTGAAAGTGTAAACACTGTAATTCTGTGGCAGTTTCAAATTATTGCTCTGTTTGTTTGAGCATCTCAAACCATCAGATTGGTGCTGCAAAAAATTACACACTTCATATTAGTCCATAAGCAGACTGTTAGGAGAGGTCAGCCATTGAAGCTATGGATGTGTGGAAATGCTTAGTCAAATGCTTAGAGTGTCATGAGTAGCATTTCTGAAAGTTACCATTTTCATTTTTTTTTCTTTTAATGGTTGAGCTATGGTGGTAGAAACTCCTTTTAGCATAAACATTTTATTGTGTCGTTTGTGTCAGTTGTGTCGGTTTGAGACTCCACTGTGTTAGTTCCTCTGTCTTCTATAATGACTTGTAGTCACACTATTGGTTTTTCATAATTGTTTATCCTTATTTTCATGAATGCATCACAGTGTTTGATTAATGGTGGACACTCCCATTATGACAACAATACATGTTTGTAAAATCAACATGAAGAACGATAACTATAAAGATAACGATAACTATATTAGCGTCCACACCAGAGGACAGTAGCATTCTGATTATTCTAAGTGCATGCTGCAGTTTTGTCGTCTGCCACTTTAAATGCTCAAGCTCTGAAAGCAGGATGGATTCTGATTGGCTCGCTCTGACAGAGATTCCGATGATAACGTTTGTCTGTGCCGTTATTATTATAGTTGTAGTGTGGACGCCAAAATATTTTTAGATCTATATCTTTATTGTTATAGTTATTACCCCTGGTGTGAACAGGTCTTAAAGGCACAATATGTAAGATGTTTGGATTAAAATATCCAAAAACCACTAGAACAATGTTATATATTTTGTTGACTTGTGTACTTGCATTATCCCAAATGTTTCTAAGAATGTTTAAATTCAGAAAAATAAGCAGTTTTAACCAGGACACGGACCGTGTCCGTGTGTCGCCTATCAATGACATTCCTGCGTTACCCTCGATTTCCAGTTTTATTTTGTAGAAACCGTGGAAACACCAAAGACGCTTTAATATATGATGTGTTTTATTAGACAGGTGAGCAACTGTTTGGATACATTCATAGAGGGAAAACTAATCATTGTTATATATCTCAACACAGTTAGTCTTATTGTTTAAATCTGGTTTTCTTGATTTACCGGCGAGTACCATGTTTTACCATGCCTAACATCGATCTAGCTCACTGCATTGTGAACAAGTGTCTCATAGTAGCCACCGAGCGAACGCAGCATTAGGAGTAGCATTATAACATAACTTTCAACACACTCAAATAATGTGTCTAATATGATAAAACAGCGCTGCGTTACCACACATATGTATAAGCGGAAGGGGTCGTCTGCGGCATAATAAAAGCTCTGCAAAATCAAAGCATTTTATTTTGAATAAGCGACCTCTAGCCACATATTGTGGCTTTAATTGTGAATGAATAATAATTTAATAATTATAAAAAGTGATTATAAAAGAAGAGGCATCTTTGTCTGAGGCATCTTTGTCACCATCTGATCATTTCCTGATGGGTGAAATTCACATTTTTGTCTTGTTCAACATATTGTGAGACTATTAAACTAAAACAGGTTGTGAGTGTGATATAACAGATATAACTTGTCTTCAGTCTGACTTGAAGAACATCAGCACTGATAGTGGGTTGAATCCTGCTGAGCTGAGTGTGTTGGGTATTTCAACAGATAACCCAGCTACCATGTTCTCTAACCATAAACAGCGTTTGTGCATGGGTGTGAGTGTGTTCACATCTGTGAAGTCCCAGTGCAGACATGCTCTAAAGATACAGTATATTCCTGGAGCTTGAGAGAAGTATGAAAGTAAAAGGTTGATAAAAGACTGATTGAAACGTCTGCATCTCTGTATTTCTGAAGGCTAGCTTACTCCACAGCACCGCTGCTGTATTTGTTTTTCATGCCGCAGAGGCAGATGGGTGAGGACACACTGCCTTTCTGCAGCTCTCACTGACTAGTGAAGACTAAAATGCCTCGGGCGATGCCTGTAACCACAGGGAGACAGTCCGATGCAAACTCCTTTACTAATACAACTGCTCATATTCCCAAAACACATACACCACCTTACTGATAGTCTGTTATGTTTGATATTGATTAGTTGGAGTTTGACAGGGTTTATTTTATGAAAACAGACTACCTTGTTTTTTGGTTTACAAGTGCAATCCATGGGAATATATCTAAACATAAATCTCTCAAAAGCATAATGAAACTGTTTTTTAGGACTCAACTATAAGGCTGGTCAGAAGCCAGTGGTGTGATGTCACTGTGTCTTATGCTTCTTGATTATATACATACGTTTTTATGCCTCATATTGGAAAACATTTGTTTTTCCTTTTGTGAAATATTGAACGTTGTTGCAAATTCTGCTGATTTAAATATGTAATTTAGCTGGCTAACATGTCACATTTGTGAGAATGATTTGTGATAGTCTTGGAAGTATCAGTTAGAATGGGTTGAAAATCATAAACAAATCACTGTATGCTATTATAGGCTGCAAAATTGGGTTTATGAATTTATAGCTGTCATGGAGTTTCATTATAGCTGTATAGTTTCCAGCTGTATTTGCATAACCTAATGCATTTGGTGTTTAATGACAAATGTAAGTGCATTTTATTTTTAGCAGTTTCATATGGCAGAAAGAAATATGTTGTTGTTATACATCAAATTTTATTTACAAAAATATTACAATTTATTTCTTGTAATTTTATTAGCATTTTTACATGTCAGAAAGAAAAATATCTAATAAAATTGTATTTTATAAAAATGTATTTATTTACTTACTTATTTGCAGTTTTTATATATAATTAGAAAAGGCAAATCTGAACTATTGGCCTGATCTGACCAGGATTTAAAAGAAAAAAATCAATATTGTGCTCTTTATTCAGCTTGTTACTGAATGTTATTAAATTGCACTTGCAGTGGTTTTGTTATATTTTTGCTTGTAGAAGCCACAGAAACAAGTGCAAACAAATAAAATGAACCATTACAAAAATGGTTTATTCAACTTGTTACTCAATCTTAGAGGATGCTTTACTCAGTTTGAGTTGGCCATGAACATTTGATCGCCTCCACATTTACTAATGCACTTCTACCTTTCTCTTGCAGTGCGTAAAACGGTTTAGTGCTCACTCATAACTTGTAAAGAGTTGCATGTTCATCCAGGGTCTTCAGTTTGACAGCTATCCAAAAAGACGCGTGTAGATCGTTCCCGTTGCTCTCGGCATGAGGTCCAGAAAGATAACAGACGGCTTTTAAATCAATAACACCCCAAGCTTGAACGAAATTGAAAGCGATTACATGTTCACGCCAAGTGTTGAGATCTATTGACAGTGTCATGACAGCAGAACCAAAGTCGGTTTTGTTACAGGCCCAAATGCACAATGCCGTTCTCATTTGCACCTCCTGCATGGCTGAAAGTGCTTTAATTAGTTATTGGAAAGAGCCAGGTCTCTTTATTTCAACGTCCTTTGTTGCCCTTTTCCCTTTAAAGTTATTTGTCTCTGGATGACCCTAGATTTCACAGCACATTGCCTCTGCCGTGTTTCTCTGAGAGGGACTCCTTTTTTGCTGACAGAGGAAGAAATGTGATCTGTTAAATAAGTCATTCCCAAACGCTCACTGAGTTTTCGCCACTAGCAAAAGCGTCAAATGTGCTGAAAAGGCACACAATTGAGGATAGAATAGAGAAAAGTAAGTTCTGTCGCTTTCTCTCTTTCTTTGTGCCCTGAAGATTTTAACCTGATTATGAAGAACAGCATCATTTCAGAGGCGGGAGTCAATATTGTTTATCTCTCATCAGATACAGTGAAGCGTCCAGGGTTTGGGACATCGTCATCACTGGAAAGTTTAGACTGTATAATGGAAGATATGTTCATGCTGTTATGATTGTGGAAAGCCAGCATCCGAGACACATGTTACATGATTCTGACACACTCATGACACTTCATTACGATGATGGATCCATGTGGTCTGCAGAAAGGGAACATTATTGCTTCGTTCCGGAATACAGTGAGCTGCCTATACCTAGACAGTATGTTAAAATATCATAGGCAAAGCATGAATTCTTTAGGTCAAAAGAACCAGGTAACCAGTCAATCTAAAAATAAGCACAATGAGAAAAATTAAGACAAATGTAATCTGTACAAATAAATATACTAATTTCATTAAATTATACAAATGATTGATGAACATCTTAATTAAATAAAATTAGGCTTTTTAGGCAGCATTTATGTAATTTTTTTTTATACATATTTATTTACGTAATAACCATTTATTAGTTATTATGCTACGTTTTTGTAGTTTACACGGAGACGGTATCGGTATAGTTTTCAATAAGGGTGCTCCAATCAGGGTTTTTGGGGCAGATCGCTGATTATCAATCACTGGAAGCAGTATTTGCCGATACCGATAATCAATACCGAAATAAATAATACCACTGTACATGATAAATAGAAGGCTTCAAATAGACCCCCTGGAGTTATTTAGCTACAACAATGTATTTTAAGTATAAAAAAAAGAGATAAGAAAATGTCATGAATTGACAACTCATTATTTATTGGTAAGCATGTGCAACATATTCCATTCCCTCAGCAGAACATAATCAAATATAAATCCACTGCATTGTCTTCACTGTATAAATGAAATATAGATTAATCCTACTAAATCTACTAAAGATCAGTGAGTGATTTTTCTCTTTGTCTTTTGATTAACATTGAAACAGGCAGCAGCAGGTTTATTAGGCTGCTGTCACTTTAATACTGAATGCACGGAACCAATATAATGATACACATGTGACTTATTTCCCAACTGTTTTTGTTCACTTAAGACATGCCTGATGGTGTTTAAACGAATACTCACCAAGCCGGTCATTGTGACATATTTCTGTGTATTTGACTGTTTAGGCACAAACCCATAGTTCACTTTCCTCATCCATGTTCCATGCCATCTCGGAGTACGAAACAGTATCTCCTACGCGGCTTAATGCTGAATAATAACTTTTTATTATCGAGCATGTCCTGCAGTTTAGCAACAGTGGACTGTATTTTACGACAATCACTGATATGATTTGGACGTTAAGTTTGGGCTTTTAGGAAGGAACGAAAGCGACAGTATTTCCGTAAAATCGCACTGCTCTAGTTTCTTGCTGTCATTGCTGTATAGGTTGCTGTTGTTGCAATGTCTCGGCAAATGTATTGTCCTTTTCAGACACCTGATAGAACTGCCAGAACGGTTAATGTAGTCAAGTGGGTTTTGCGTCATCTGATCGACTGTTCTCCTTTATAGAGACCACCGATCAAACTATATAAAGCTACTATTAGCCGATAATGATCGGCACCCAATCAAATGGAGCACACTTCGTTTTCAGAAACTTTCACTTCGAAACATGTTTTCAAAAGTTTGCATTTTTTTCAGGCCCCTAAAACACAGTTGTCGTTTAAATGAACGGCCAAAATGCAAAGTTTTCCATTTTTAGTTGAAAAAGGCATCATGCCCCTTATGCTCTCCAAGTCTGCATTTATGTGAAAATACAGTAAAATCTGTAATATTGTGAAATATTATTGAAATTTAAAATAACTTTTTTCTGTTTTCATATATTTTTAAAATGTAATTTATTCCTGTGATCAAACCTGTGATCTTTACTCCAGTCTTCAGTGTCACATGATCATCAGAAATCATTCTGATATGATGATTTGATGCTCAGAAAACATTTCTTATTACTATCAATGTTGAAAACAGGTGTGCTGCTTAATTTGTGTGTGTGTGTGTGTGTGTGTGTGTGATGATGGTAAAAAAGTAAATAAAAATGAGATGGGAGGAAAAATTATATTTCAATGCTTTTGCATTCTCAGGTCATTGTGTTTCAAAACAGAATTGATATGTGACAGGCAAACAAAAATGACAATTTAATTCCTTATTTAACCACAATATTTACTTGGTCAAGTGATGCATGACAGCGCTGATACCCTGACCATGCCAGGCAGCTGCTAGATGACTGGTAATTAGCACCTGGTCTATCTTGTAATTTCTCTCTCTATCTTGGCCAGTGTGTAGATGGTTTTCTTGGGTGCTTTGGGCTGGATTGATGTGGCACTTTTCAGTGCTCTTGTGTTTTTGTCTGAGCGTTGTAGCAGCAGTCAGTAACCGTGATGCATGTTGGAGAATTATATTACTCCTTGGCTGCAGTTCTCTCTCAAATACATCTTTTTACTCTACAAGTTTATTTATTTGCTGCTTCCTTGCTGCACATTTTTTTTTAAACAAGACCAAAAGTAAAAATCGCTCATGGTTAAGTAATAATAGCCATAATAAATAGATTAGTCTTTCTTCAAGAGAGTGATGCAACTGTTATATCAGGGCAAAACATCTCAAAGCATTTCCAAAGAGGCAGCGCTCATGAAAGCAAATCTGGGTACTCGTTTTCCCAGCACTCCTCTTTAATTTAGATGAAAGAGGAGATTTCCTAATCACTTACAGCCCTCTTACTTATTTTTAAATCATGTTTCAAAATTTAGAGTCTCTTCAGTGGTTCCAAAGATAACCATTTTGGCCACAAAAGCAGCTGAAATGGACCAGAAAATGAGTGGTAGATTTTATGATAACGTGTGTGGTTAATGTGAGCTGCATCTTGAACTGCAAAGAAAGTAATTGTTTAATAATATTTAATATTTTATTCAGCAAGGCTGCATTACATTGATCAAAAGTGACAGTAAAGTCATTTATAATGATACAGAATATCTGTTTTAAATAAATGCTGCTCTTTTTATTCATCAAAAAAATTTGTTTCTACAAAAATATTAAGCAGCACAACTGTGTTTTTTAACATTAATAATAATAATAAGTTTCTTTAAGCAGCAATTCAGGTTTTTTCCAATCAAAATATTACTGTTTTACTTCATTTTTACTGTATTTTTCTGTATTCTCAAATAAATGATTGGAGACTCCTTTCATAAACATAAAAAAATCCTACCGACCCAAACTTTTGAACAATAGTGTATATTAACCAAACAGTTTCATATTATATAAACAGTTTTGGTCGAATATGCAGCCATCCAGGAGGAAGCTGGCGACCTTCACCACCACATTGCTCCCTTTATTGCCACATCAGCACCAGGTTCCAGCCGTGCCAAACCGCCTGACAGCCGGCCTGCCTCGCCAAACAAAAGCAGCCGACCGCTGACGTTCTGACAGGGCAAACACACACCTTAATTAACGCCTGTCACGCTCCTCTGATTAAGGGAAAGATGAATCAGTGCCAGGATTCATTGAGCAGGGTGAAGAAAGACACACAAGTATTGGCAAATTTCAGGTTTGCAAGCAAAGTCGCAATTTGAGATGAAATGAATGCAGAGAGGAGCTGCACCATTGGGGGGGACGGGTGAGGAATTTGAGTTTTTGACACTGACAAGCTTTCAGATTTATCATAAAAGGCAGTAGATATTCCCACGGGTGAGTAGAGTTAAGCCATAACATCAATCCGTAAAAGTTTAGCAGAGATGGGAATGGAGAGGAATGCTGATTCCACTTAGCTTTATTAATGAATTTGTTCCATTTTTAGGAAGAAAGAATGGATAGTGTTTGGGAAATAGCTCTTATTTTTCGTATACTTCTTGGTTGCAAAGATTTTTTGCGATGTTCTGCCTCCTTTGCTATTGTTACTCACTCAGAAAAGCTTTACAGAACATCATATAGGATCGAACGGGAGATTTTTGTCTTTTTTTTTTCTTCAGTAAAATGTGCTCAAAGTGGTTAAAAATTGTTATAGTTTTTATCTGCCTTTTTCTTTAAAATAAAATTACAACCTAACATGATTAAAAACTGTGACCACTGTGGAATCAGAATAGAAGCACATTTAAAAAAAAACACACACTTGCATCTTCTAAACACAGAGATCCTCCATTGACTTATAGTAGAAAATAGTAAAAGCAACTCTGAGAAAATGGCAGATGGCAACAGTTGCTAAGGCAGGACTGGTTAGTAATGTTTTGAAGGCGGGCCTTATCAGAGGAACAATGAATCACGTGGGTTGATTTAAATTCACTTTCACAGACGAACGCTGATCACGTCAATGGCTCTGATGCCTATATTGCGTATTTTACGTTCTAGAACCAAACATCATGACAATCATTTCAGTCATTTTCAGTGTTTTAAACTGAATCTGTTCTCCATGCCCAACATACAGTTCAAGCATTCTTTCAAAATGCACCAACACACTCTATCCCAGAGTATTGAGTTCATCAGCATCTGTCTGCTTGTCTTCTATAGGTACTGTTTCATCTGTACCCACATGTCTGCTCATCTCTCTAGCCTTCAGCCATTGATTTTGATGGTGTAATAATATATGAGTTGCACCTGTGGCAGATGGACAGCTCCTGTGGAGATGGAGTTCAGTTCTTAGAGCGCACACACAGTGGAAGATGAGGGCAGGAGGTTTTGATACGATTCAAATGGTTGGAGAATGAACTTGTGACCTCAGGGAAAGCAGCAGGGCTTCGCTACGTGAGATGATTCCTCCATCTCAAAGGCGAGCGCAGAGGAACTTCACATTGTCCATCAACTTTTCCCATTCATCACAGTTAGGGAACTGGGAAACTGTTAGTCAGGTTAATTAGCCGCAGTGCTGAGCTATTATCGTGTGCTGTAGAGTATAAAACGGGGAGCTACGTTCAAAGCCAGCGCCTGCAAATCCTTTGTGTTCCGTAAACAAAATGTGCGAAATGCTCAGCATGTTGACTTGGCATGTTTGATTTGGTAATCAGATGTAAGACAAAAACAACGTCCCATAGATCAGGGCGCTTCAACAGGGGTCCCAGACCCATGGGGGGGGTCCATTGTGGGACTGTAGGGGGTCCGCAAATTATTGTTGGATCTCAAACATTTTTAACTCGTGGAAAAAAATGGAAATGTGCTAATTGTAAACAACCAAAGCTAAAGATAAGATGCTGTTTTGTTTCATTGTTCCTCCCACAATACATTAGAATTTTACTTAATTTATGTTAATGTATAAGTTTATGAGCCCGTACTTCGATAATGAATAATATTAATGCCTTGTAAACATCATAAAATATGTAAACAGATTAATATGGTACCACACTCATGCCAATATAGGCCAGGTTAAAAATGTAATATTTATTTATTTAGCCATTTTATACAGCGTGTAACGAGGCTCTTTCTCTATGTTCACCAAGGGGGCCTTAATTGGCATGAAAAATTATGAAGTTTTCTGTGTTAGATCATCATTTGTTTATTTATTTATTTTCATGTCAATAATAATAATAGCACATAGAAACATCAGATCAGGGTTTTGCGTCATTCAGAACAGAATTGAAAATACCTTTTAAATTCCTGAAGTAAGAAAATTGTCATTTGAATTAGAATGTAAGAAAGTACAATTACAATAAATTCTGTAAAATTCAACTGTATCTAGTGTGATTATACTGTAACTCCAAAAGAAAAGTTTGTCAAGACTTTCCGTGTTGGCTTGACAAAGCCTTTTTTGAAAGTTTATAAATGACTTTTTAAGGTTTAATTGGCCTTATAGTTACACTAGTGGATAAATAAATTAACTTTCATTTTATTTTACAGGGTGGAAGAACACATAATGTGTTATTAAATTATTGTTAAATCAGGAACTGAAACAGAGCCAATTTTTTAATTCTGAATTTTGCCCAACCCTGGAACAATGCCTAATGGATGCAGGAACAAAAGAGCGTTTCAGTTTCTTCCGTCTTTGTCGAGGCGTCCTAAACCTAGAAGATGAAGTGCTGTAGACTTTTTCCATGTTTTCTATGCAGAATGGATTTTAGCATGGCAAGAGTTGAGAATACTACACTCATATTGGCAGCTGAAATAATGGTTGAATTTATGGATACACTTTAGTTAAAGCCTTTATGTATAACGTATTATATATTTCATAAATATCTGTAACCAAAGTTAAAATGCATAATATTACATCTGAAATTGGTTGTATGTCATGTTTTAATTATACTTTTATTTATACTTTGTAAAGCTGTATTATAACTGTGGTTATTCATGCATTATAAGGTGCATTACAAAGCATTACAAATACATTTATAATGCATTATACATAAAGGCTTTAAGTAAAGTGTTACTGAATTTGTTTGCAGGCTACTTGCTTTATTTAAAACAATTACTATTCCAAGACAGATATAGACCCCCAAATCATATGACTTACAGTATATGTGTGTTTGAGCAAGCACACTTGACATTAAAGCTCTTTCTGATTCTGATATTTTCCTAGTATTCCAATATTGCAGTACAGCCTTGCACACGTTGAGAATTGTGTGCTTGTTTGCATCTTGGATGCATTTTTAGTTTATCAGTGAGTTGTAGCATCAACCTGGTGGCACCTCTGATCTGGCATCACCGGGCTTGGAAGCACATCTCAGATCGCAGCCAGTCGAGGAAATTCAATATTCCATTGTGTCCCCAATCGAGCACGAACAGCAGCCTCGATCCCTGGCGAGGACGAGTGCCACTGCGTTTCTGGAGTAGATCCCGGGTGAGCCCAAGCGGAGGACGCGTCTCTCCTCCTTCCTGTCTCTGTCGGATCATGTATTCCGGATGGGGCCCACGTGTCGTGGAGGAAGCATGAAACGTTCCATCATTCCTTCCCCACCGGGGCCTCGTTGGCAGAGTCGGGGCGGCTCCTGGAAGCTTCTGCCTGGGATATGACCTTCACTCCTTCTCGTAGTAACAAAAGGTGGAGCATGTGTGTGGATGGTGGCGGTTTCCTCCCTGGCTGTACTTTTTCTCTCGTGATAAAATGAAGAAAAGCGCTGCATTGTTCATCGAAAATTTGGCCGACGGCACAGGAAACATCTTGTTTCAAGTGATCTTTTGCTTTTTTTCAGAGCTTTACTGTATGTGACTTGTTTTGCTTTTGTGGTTTTAATTAATCTGCAGAGGCGGCTATTAATTGCCGTTGCTGTCCGTCTCGCGCACGAGCTGTAATGTGAATGATCTGAGTGAACTATTTACTGCTTCACTGTGCATGTGTGGAGTTACACAAGTGGAGGAGTTCAAAACAAATTAAAAACTTTTAGGCTTTTGCAATTATGGGGAAAATTGCTTGGATGAAGAAATGCACTTTAAGTTTTTCCATCTGTAAATATCCCTGTTTTAGTGAAAGCTGTGGGCTAATTAGATGTATTAGCTTTTTATTGACAAAAAATGTAGTGGCGCTGTCGAAGGCTGTTTGCTATTGTCACTGTTGTTGGTTATAAATAAACCACACATCTAACCTATCAATTACACAGCAGAGATTAATTTCATGATTGATATTTGATGAGTGTGTAGTATGTAGATGAGTATGTCGCTCGTAAGTGACACTCAATCTCCTAAACTGAATAATTCTCATGCACACAGTAATGGGAAAATCACATCACCTATAATAATGTGGCCGCTATTTTCATTAATGGCTGACCCTCTTCTCTGTCTCTCTTTCTGGTTGTTTCTCTCTCTACCGCTCTTGACTATCTGATAACATACTTGCAAATGATAGTTTCATTTTTATCATGGAAGTCAGCTGCCTTGGCACTTGGACAGGGAAAACAATCTTGCTAAGTGCCAGGTTTCAGCCCACCTCTCTCTCTAACTCTTTCTCTCTTGCTTTCTCTCTCTCTCTCTGCTGCCTCTCCAGCACAATAACGCCCTCTCCTTATCACTGCCAGAGGACTTACAATTGACCAAAACAAACAAATAACCCAAGAGGGGCACCAGACCATTGCAAAACAACAGAGAGAAAAGAGAAGATAAAGGAAGAGAACAGGACAATATAGACAAATGGAGAATAAAAGCCTTTAAGAAGACAAAATAAGGAAAGAGACTGTGGTTAAATGTAAGAAGAAGTCTATGAAGACAAGTGACTTATAGGGCCCTATCATACACCCAGCGCAATGCAGTTATCATTTTCACGTCCTGCGTCACGTTGTTTAAATAGCAAATGCATTTGCACCCATTTGTTCACCCATGGGCTGCTGGTCTGAGAACGAGGTGTGTTCAGGCTCATTGTTGGCGTGCTGCTATTGTGAGGAACTGAAATGACCAACAACCACTGAACAACAAAAACCTGGTCTAAAGTCAATAGCCCAGTATTTTTTGTGTTATTTAAAGAACACGTTAGTAATATGCGCCTATAGGCGGTGCACAAGGAGCGTACACTCTGATTATTACACAAACAGGGATGCGCAGCAGCAAACAAACATTGCTAGTTGAACTAGTAAAGTGCACTGGTGAAATCTGATGAATGCATAAATATAAGTTATTATATGGAACATATATAATCTCCAGTATCCTTCTCATTTCTGCATTGCTCACAAATTGATCACTATATGATCAGTGGTGGTGTTTCACAAAAACCTAGGGTATGGCATGATTCCTTCTGGGCTCTGGCCATACAACGATGTTCCCAAGTAATCATATTATATCTAAGCAAAATGTGGACAAAATCCACCATACTAAAAGAATGGACAGGACATGCACAGACTTAACAACAATACAAAATCACTGAAAATTCTGAAACAGCCCTAAGCCTACACTGTGTCCTAAGCAGACGTGTCACAACACGCAAGATAATGTATCTTTTGCATGTTAATCAGTTTTTTAACCAGCCGCAATGGCGATACGCAATTTTTTTTACAAACAGTTTCTATTTCTGAGGTGTTGCGGCTGGAACAACATACAAACTATGACAATGATATCTCAGGTGCTGATAATGTGCTTGTGGGCGAGCGAGAGACGTGGGAGGAGCGAGCGAGACTGGTGCGTGATTGAGAATGAGCGTCCCCTGCGAGGCACACCGGTCTCGAGTCCTCTCATGAGGGAGCCCGGAGGCATATAAGGCCGAGCGACTCCAGCGAAGGACGAGAGAGGACCAGGCCTGTGTTATGTTTTACACTATATTTTTTCACTGTTATATTTTCTATTTTTCTTCAAATTCACTTTATGGTCAGCCAGTTCCTGCCTTATTCCTTCCTTAGCTGTATCAAATGCGTTACAGTGCTTTAGGCCTTTTCTGCTTTAGGCCCACCTCAGATCTTGAAAATAAATGAAAGGAAACAGCAATGTTCAAACTGTCAACTCATGGTGAACAAACAAGTGTATTCTATGATTTAAAGAAAGATTGTTTCAGTCACTCAGTATGTATTTTAATCATGTTAAAATGGTGTAAAATTTAGGAATTTGATAATGCACTTATCCATTTCGTTGTAAATGCAGTGCTTGCAGAGAGAGCCCGTCCACATGCTCTTCTGATTGGCTGTGATTTTTGATTGATTTTGTCACGTCTCGGGGTGAGTCTTGTTTGGACAGATAAATTGCTTGCCGCTGGAAATCTTATTTCATTGCGTCTGGTTAGGACACGGTGATGGGCAGTTTAATTCTGCTTTTCAAAGCTACAATGTCTGACAAAGGCCAACTCAAGCAACAGAACTAACGAGCAGCATCATGAGCTGTTTGTTTCCCCCGTTTTGTCTGAATGCCAGGTATGGCAACTCTATATGATGCCCAGCAGATGATTTTTTTTAACACAAAGGTTGTGTTTTATACATGCAGAATCCAGTTTCCTCTGTCTCTGTGTTCTTTCATGATTCATAAAAGCCATGTGTCCTGAAACCTGTTGTCATATATTAATATTAATGACCCAAAACAAACATCATCACCCAGCGTGACTGATCGCACTCCACACAAATGTTTACATCTCTTTTAACAGCTGGAACTGAGTGGTGCAGGTTAACCTTAAACAGCTGCTGTGCTGCAAGGTCTGCTGGGATACACACCTGCAAAAATATAAAAACAACAGAAGTAGAACTTTTGCCCACTTGCCCCTATCGGCCCTCCATGTCTCTCAAACCGCATAGCGAGAGTTATTTTCTGTGCTGAGGTGACAGCTTTGCCTGCCAGCTCTCTGTATCAAACAGCTGGAGATCTGTGCGTGCATCTAATGCTAAAACAACCTGAATGCTTGTGGTCTGTGTCCTGATGTTTGTCTAAAGGTTATAAGATCAGATGGAGCAGCTGTTTGCCATAATGCTCTAAAAATCAGGGACTTTTAAACAATTGAAAGTAGACTAATAAATAGATAGCATTCAAATTTTTAAAAGCAGGGTAAAGACATCTGTATTTCCTTCTTATTATTTATTTATTTATTTTCTTATTATTTACTATTTATTTTGGTGTTCTTTAATATATTCTTAGTAATTTAAGCACATTTTATGTATATATATATATATATATATATATATATATATATATATATATATATATATATATATATATATATATATTATTTTTATTTATCTTGTTGCTTCACTTGTACTGTTTTCTCTTATTTTATTTTTATTTTGTATTATTTACTATTTATTGCTGCTTTTTATGTATGAAAGGTACCATAGAAATTATATTTATTATTATTATTATTATTATTATTACTTCTGTTATAAGTCCCCATGAAATCAAAATTGTTGAAAAAGTTTTTTGGCTTTTAGTATGAATATGTTAGCCATACTGTTATCTATAAGCTCACTTCCGCCAATATGGATCAATAATTTTGCTTCTCATCCAATTTTCTGTCCAATCAAACACTCTCTAGAATCTGAAGCCCCACCCCCTACATTATAAGCAGACGCTGAAGCTGCGGCCAAAATTGGTCACTTGTTCACACATTTACTATTTTCTACATGGTGAATGGCACATAGTGCACTATATAGGGGATAGGGAATGATTCAGACAGTGTAAATAACCTTAAAGAATAAAGCTCTTTCTACTTCTAAAATGAATGGTACGCTATTTGATGAAGGGTTATTTTTTGCTTAAAGTTTTCTTTGAAATGTGCAATGACATGCACATCATGGACACGAAATGTGTATATAAAAAAGTAAAGGGAGGCAAGTTTGATTTCAAGTTGACTTTAGACTCTTAGGAGATCATTCTCTCTTTGGGTGTTAAGGAATGGATGTATTTATGTTCTGCATTGTCCTTTTAAGGTAAAGTGTTTTGACAAGCACTTACTGTCCTGCTCATCTCCTATTCTTAGGACCCCTTAAATTTGTCCCAATGGTGTAGTAACACAACTGGCACAACTAGCACTTGATTAATTAAACCACTTGACTTAGTTCTTCGTTTGTCCGAAAACACTGAGATGGAGGTTCCTCGAGGACCGGACTCAGGATCTCTCTATGACCTGGATCCCCATTAATGGTCCTCTCACCTTCTCTGCCCTTCTCTGGCAGCGTTTCCAGTCAGACTTCTTTTAAAGTGTGCCACAGTACATTTCTTCAGTCCTCTGCCAAACTGAGTGAACATCAATCTTAGATCACTATGATGTCCTCTACACCTTCGCCGGAGTCTTTCTCCTTGAGCCAGCGTCTGGACGGCCCAACCACACACATCCACTAATCAAACCATGCTCTGGAGCGGCATCTCCACAAAGTGCAAGAGAGACATTGGTAAATGACAGTTAAAGGAAGCATTTATCTTTTCTCTGCAATAAGCTGCAGAGACTCCTAAGCGTCGTGTCGGTCTTGGCTTGCGTGTGCGAGTGCGGACAGTACGAGGACCAGTATGGCGGACATGAGCGCTATGATTAATGGCTCAATTTCCTCTCCCACTTTTTAAAGTGGATTGTCAATTTGCTCTCTGTGATTTGGTGACGTCTCCTCTACTGAGTGGGTGGAGAGACAATGTAAAAGATTGTGGATGAGCAGTTTGATTATGATTATTGAGATGACAGCGAGACTCTACTGAGGACTTCATTGCTTTCTTGCTGCTGATCTTGGGAGGAAAGAGAAAGACACTTCCATTTGAAGCACGAACATGTGGAAGCACATCTCAGTGGCTGTCTCAGTAGTTGTATGCCTCCATCTCATCTTAAACAGATCAAAAGTTTGGAATAATTAAGATTTTTTAAGTGTTTTTGAAAGAAGTCTATGCTCATCAATATGTAGTTGTACATGCATGTCTCTTCACACCTTAGACTTTCCAGCCTGCCCTTAAGGAACCCTACAGTTAGACAGATTGGAAGTGATGGTGTGCGCAGAACGGAGCTGACTGTACCACTTTGTAACGTCTGCCGCTTGATAATGTGTGAGTGTTGGTTTAAGCACATTCGGCGCAGTTCAGCGGGGTACGCTCTGACTAATATTCATTTCGGAAACTGCCAGCCATCTATGTAACGCAGGTTTTAAGGGTACCTGTGGGGACCATGGCAGGAACCAAGTGTGATGGAGTCTTACGCTAATGAATCAGGGCACGTATTCAAAAAGGATCTGTCGTGCAAAATTTTCTTCACCCTGCAGCAAATTGTGGAGGAGAGTATTTTCAACAGAATGAGGACTCTCTACGGTTTTCTTCATGGTGCCACGGGGAGCAGTTTGGGTTTAAAGTGCATTCGAGCTTGGTCAAATGAGAGTCAGTTTTAGGATGACCCTCAGCAGAACTCCAAGGCCTCCATTTCTGCCTAAATTAGAAACTTAATATGAATTATGCAGAGATTCAGAGGTATAAGATCATTTTACAAGCAATGTATTAGGGATGGGCAGTCTTTGTCAGATTTGTCAAGACTGTTCAATTCAATGAACAAATGCTCAAAGTTATTCTGCTCTCCTGGCAGTGCACCGTATTCATCTTAATAAGTTTTAATATTTATTTAACATTGAAGTTTTAATATATGGCATAATTCTATAAAAATGTTTTAAAACCAATTAAAATCCTGCTTTATATGCCGTTTTGGAGCACATGTGGTGAATCAAACCGCAAAGTACCGCCAAAAAGTCATGCTGTGACCAATCTCACAATTACAAACAAAGCCTTATGTGATGTTTTCATGATTGATCATTGCTGTCACTTCTGATGCCCATCCCTAACATTTTTTATTTATTTCAGTCATTGGTATATTGCATTACCACACCACTTATCTAGTAGCAGAAGACTTTTTTTTGGATGTAATTGCCATTTTTGCCTTGACTAATTCTAATTCTGGTCAAACAACAAAAGACACCCCTCAGCTCAAGTGGGCCGGCTTGATCATTTAAACAAAGTGCATCATCAAAAAGCGACTGACACTTTGAATTAATAGCTGGAGTAATTGAACTCGATAGTCATTGCGCCTTTTTCACAAGCTCGACGGTGATGCAAAATCCACACGTTTTCCATCACGTCTGTTTTGCGGCTTGAACGCTTCCCTTAAATAAACCTGTCAGAGAGTCATATTGTTCATGACTTCTTCTCTTTAATATTGGGAACAACAGAAGGAGACGGATGACAGGCCTGGCCTTTTGAAACAGGTAGCAGGATTTGCTCATGTCTTCCTTTGGTGTTGAATTATTAGAAGTGTTTCAAAGATCATTTTCACAGGAGGCCGATTAGCATTTCATAAAGTTTAGCAACAAGCATTCAAGACCTAAGCCAGAGAGAGAGAGAGAAGGAGAGAGAGAAGCATTGTCTGGAAGGAAGACACTTCAGTTCGTCTGGAACACTGGCTCTTTCTCACACGCCTCTCTTGACTCCCGTTTACCCCCTACTATAGTTTAAAGAGTGCTTTGAGGAGTTTCAAATTTTTAGGCTCCTGAGTGGCAAACTTAGAGGCGCTCATTGGTAGTCAGAGTGAGGCGTCGACGCCGCCCTTCAGGTTAACTGCAGGTTAGGGAAAGAGCCGCCTGGAGCAGGTTCACTAGAAACCGAACGAGTGGCCCCCGAGGTTTCACGGGAAGTCAGAGGGGGAGGGAACGGGAGAAACGAAGGAACGGGGAAGGGATGTTCTTCTGCAGAATGCCGAAGCCCCGAGGCCTTTATCTTCATTTCAATGCAAAATGACTTTGTCATATAATCTCTTTAGTGACTACAGCTCTGAGTTAGGAGCACGGAACAGAGGAATAATAAGGCAATGATAGCAAAGAGGATGGGAGGAGTGCTGGGAAAGTATATGGAGCACAAAAAAGCAAGCTTATCGGAAAAAGAGGAAAACTAGTATGACATGGGACGGTAAAGACGAGCGAGCCGCTGGGAGTTGCTCCTTTATAAACAGAATTTGACAAAGGCCTGACTCCCTGATGCTCGGTATCTGTCTTGTTGCTTGTTTGCCAAATTACAGCGGGTCATTGTTTTTCATTCAGTCCATCAGTGGCAGTGCCAGGACACTCCCAGGGTCCCAGCATAACAAACAATCAGACAGTGAGAATATAGGCCCCCAGCCCAACGGTAAAAAGGATAACAAAGAAGTGTGTGTTACGGTCACATAAGATGATGGAACGCTTTGCGAAAATATCACAGAAAGCAGTGAAGGCGGCCATTGATGTGGTTGGCACATTACTTAGACTTTTTAAATGTTCAGACAAAAACTTTCAAAATGTAAATTTTCAGACAAGCCAACATTTGATGTTTGTCTTGACGAACCTTCTTTTCTAGTTAAAGGAATAGTTTGCCCAAAAATGTTATCTTGGCTGCATTTACACTGCAGGTCTTGATGCCCTATTCCAATTTTTTGACAACCCGCTTACATCTTATTTTAAAAGTGTCCCATATCTGCATTTACACTACACTTGGCGAAACAAACAAAAAATAACATTATGATATCAAGAAATCAGTTTTAATAGTACAGTGAGTTTCATTTATTGACATGGAATTCATAGAAACATTTTTAATGCAATAGTTTCACTCTTATATCAAAATGATTATGAAAGGAATATAGTACACATTTTTCAAGACAGTGATTATTATGTACACAGATCTGCTATAAAAGTTAGTGTGTACTAATGGTCTGGTGGTAGAACTTTTGTCAACGAGCACTCAGGATGATTTCAAAAGCAACACATTTCTGCTCCAGATCGCCTCTTATTTAACAAACAAACTAAATTAATACTCTGCTAGTCAACTAGAGATGTGTCATTTGTTATAGATATATCTTTACTGCCAAATTTCAGTTTTTTCAATGATGTACTACTCGCATTGACAGGGAATATCCGATCTGTACTCGTATCAGATTTATTTCCACATATTAATGAGGCCTGAAACTGATCTGAGAATATCAGAACCCATGCCCTTTTTTCCTGCTTACACGTTCGTGGGTCATATCCGATCTGTGCCACATGGGAGGAAAAAATCGGAATTGGGTCACTTGAACCATGCAGTGTAAATGCAGCTCGTCTGTCATCATTTACTTACTTTCATATCATTCCAAACCTCTGTCTACTTTTTCTGTATGAAAAAATTCAAGTCAATGAGGATTGTTATTTGGAATTCTTCAAAATATCTTTGTGTTCCACCAAACTACAGATTACAGATTACATGCACCCTTAAATGCATGATTTCATGATTTAATTTCATGCACCCTTAAATGCATGAATGTTTCGCCAATCATTATTACATATTCAGGTCTTCAGCGACCCGGATCTATTCTAACATGGATATATATATAATATAAAACTCTCCTGGTGTTAGAGTAACATTTACAGAAGAATAAAATAAAGCATATTTTGTTAACTTTTGGAGCTTGTAAGGGTTCAGTTTGACAGATGTTTTATACCATCATCACTGTCCTCGTCAGAGCTGAATTCCTCAGTACATTCAGCATCTGGCTCATATTCTTAAAACTAAAATTTTTAACATCTTCAAAATCAATATTTTGATCACTCACAGCTTCTTCACCAGATCCACCATCAAGTGACAGTAATATTTTGACTTGCTCTGCAGTAAATCGTTGAGCCATTTCAAGTTTTGCTGATGATACTTCCTATTCTTTTGTTTTCTGCCTGCCGTAACTATGAGTGAAACATTACATCATCATTGTGTGTCATTGCTACCTTGTGGAATAAAGATAACAGTGGTGACAATAGTTTAGACAGTTGTGTTTATGAGCACGTCCTCTTTCCTCTTGTCTCTTTAGTTCATTACTCATTTCTCCTTTGTTAGGTCCATCCCTTCCCTCTTTGCCTTCAATAATGATGGTAGCAGGGTTAAATTGGCACTGCACAAGTTGGCTTCTCTAAATTGAAACCAAAAGAGAACATTGCCAGTTGTGTTCCAATACACTTCCCTGGGCCTTCTGCCTGTTTTCAGAGCCGAGCCAAGAGAGCATATGGCTGCATGTAGATACACACCGAATCTTTCGCGTGACTGTCAGCCGAAAACTCTCCCCTCCACTCTGTTGTGACGAGCGTCCTGATGTGTCTGTCCTGCAGACGTGCAGCACTTGTTACCCAAATCCCCTCTCTTTAGCCACATTCTACTTCATATAAAGTGCAAACAACTGTGCTGTTAACATATATGTGACGTACATTGTCTCTGTGTTCTAGACACTCATTCTCCTCACGCTTTCCTAAAATGAGCCCACTGGTGCATAAAATTAGATCGGTCTTTCAACTGATCTCAGAATTCAGGCACAAGTAACTCATGTGCACGTGAATGTTGTCTTAAGCGCTCCGGTGGTGGTTGCACAACGCTACGATGCAGGATCTGCCACTTGTCAGAGGAGTTGATAGTCGATATGGCATTCTGATTGGCTGTAGGGCTCGAGATGCAATTCAGCCCTTGTGGCTGTGTAATCTGGCTCCTGACAGCTGCTCAGCGGGCAGTCTGAACACTTTACGAATACCCCGGAGCGACGGATGAACGATGGTCATCGTCAGGTCATCTAGAAACATCCGCAACTCTTGTATCTCGGCATGGAGACGGACGGGTTACTCATACTAATGCCCAAGACCACTTTTCACAAGATCATGTTCTCGGACAACACTCACTAAGTTTATATGACAGTGTTTTGTGGTGTTTAAATGGAGTACTCTAGTTTTATAAGGGCTGTAGAGGAAAGCTGGTCAATTTTACAGCACCTGAGAGAGAGAGTGAAACTCAGTCGCATAGATTTGGTTTTAGGACTTTTAATAGGTCTGATAACATCAAGGGCAACATGGAACCTGTAATCCATCTATCTATCTATCTATCTATCTATCTATCTATCTATCTATCTATCTATCTATCTATCTATCTATCTATCTATCTGTCTGTCTGTCTGTCTGTCTGTCTGTCTGTCTATCATTCTATCGTTCTATCTATTGTTCTATCATTCTATCTATCGTTCTATCTATCGTTCTATCTGTTTGTGTATTGTTATATCTATGTCTGTCTGTTTATCTATCTGTCTGTCATCCATCAAACCATCCATCCATCTATCTATCTCTATCTGTCTGTCTCTCTGTCTATCTATCTATCGTTCTATCTATCTGTCTGTCATCCATCCATCCATCCATCCATCCGTTGTTCTATCTATCTATCTATCTATCTATCTATCTATCTATCTATCTATCTGTCTGTCATCCATAAATCCATCATCCATCCATCCATCCATCCGTCATTCTATCTATCTATCTATCTATCTATCTATCTATCTATCTATCTATCTATCTATCTATCTATCTATCTATCTATCTATCTATCTATCTATCTGTCCTTCTATCGTTCTATTTATCGTTCTGTCATTCTATCTATTGTTCTATCATTCTATCTGTTTGTGTATCTATCTATCTGTCTGTCATCCATCCATCATCCATCATTCCATCCATCCGTCGTTATATCTATCTATATATCATTCTGTCTATTGCTCTATCTATCGTTCTATTTATATATTGCTCTATCTATCTATCGTTCTATATATCGTTCTATCTATCATTCTATCTATTAATCTATCATTCTATCTGTCATTCTATCATTCTATCTATCGTTCTGTCATTCTATCTATCGTTCTATCAATTGTTCTGTCATTCTGTCTATCGTTCTATCAATTGTTCTGTCGTTCTATCTGTTTGTGTATCGTTAAATCTATCTGTCTGTCATCCATCCATCCATCCATATATCCGTCCGTCCATCCATCCGTCCATCAGTCTATCTATCTATCTATCTATCTATCTATCTATATATCGATCTGTCCTTCTATCTATTGTTCTATCATATCTGTCTGTCTGACAAACCCTGGTGTTTTCATGATGCCTCAAGTTATTTCCAAGAATACCATGGTACATGGCACTTTTTGGTAGTTTTTTAATATTGTGACCAGTGGAGAGAAGGCAGGAAATAACAGGAGGGGTTGTTTAATGTTGTAAGAATTATTTTTTTTGTCTCCTTAAAATAGAAAATAAAGCTTGTCCTAACTGATATCTTAGTTGATAAGCATTGAACTAGACAATTAGCATATTTAAGACATGTTTTAGACAGTAAAAAGAGCACAATATAAAAATATTTCTTTATTTGATCTGTTGCAGGAGATTGCAGCCTACTTGATAACGTTTGAAAAACATGAAGAGTGGCTGACGACGTCCCCCAAAACCAGGTAAGATGACACGCAGCATTTCCTTGCTTTATATGTACAGTGTTACCTGAAAAGCAGAAAGGTACATTTCAGTACAGCTGCCACATTTCGCGGGCATGTGCAGACAGATAATGGAATATTAATGACTATTTATAATGCAAGATGTGGCCAGGTCTATTAGCTTAATGCTGTCTTTGCTCACCAATGCCATTAATGTGGGTGGTAATGTGGTGAAATCTTAGAACATCACCCTACGGTGAAAAGGGCTCAGCACGAAATTTACAGCGTTACTTGATTTAAGGAGCAGAGATAATAAAAAAGCTTTTTACTTTTAATGCCAGT